>VYZP01062788.1:1452-12001 GCA_013400635.1 Hypocryptadius cinnamomeus
ATAGGATTAGGACACCTTTATTTTGAGGCTGTGCAGGATTTATTACAACTTATATATCCTTGGAGCTAGCATAGTTTATATCCACTTATCTATAGCCTACAGATCTTATGAGAAGATTTTACCAGAAGATTTAACTAGAAAATAGAGATGTTACTTTATAGTTCATCATAGGGGAGTACTCCTCTGAAAAGGAAGAAGTTTTATTAGTCTCAGATTTTTATTTTCCTGGCTTTAATGGGACTTACAAATGTTTTCCTCCAGAAGTCCCTTTATAAACCTTCCCCTTTAAGTCAGCAATAATGAATTTAGGTGTCCAAGCAACCTCTGTGCACTGAAGCTATACTTCCAGTAAATGTGGAAAATTCTCAAGGGTCACATGAAATGTTATGAACTGGTGTCTTACACTGGTGATTCCCTCCCCCTGGGAAGTTCATATGAAGTCCTTATGTGCTCACATACGAGCTTTGTTTCTATTTGATGAGCCTCACAGACTACAGAAAAGTTGACAATAGTCAGGAAGGAAAAGTTGACAGTAGTCTTCCTTGTCCCTCAAGCAGTGCCCATGATGGTTTGTGACAAGGCACATTCCCGAGGAATTGTAGACCATCACTTCAACTGTTAAATCCTGAAACTGATTTTCCTTCTGTGTGTTGAGGCCAACTAAGAGTCTACCAAATCTCAGAAAAGTAACTCTAGAAAGAGCTGAGTCTTCTGCAAAGCTCCTTGATGACCTTGATACAGCCTTTGCTTGCAGATGTATTGGACAGCAATGTATTTACTAACCAAATTATTCTCTGACATTTCATTTTTATGAAATTTAAACCCTTTTTGGAAATGTGCCATTTCTGAGCTTTTGGGTTTGTTTTTCTTTTCAAAGAAATGTCATTGATTTTGTACCTAGAAAATGTGGATTTTGTACCAAGAAAATAAAAATATTTTGTTATAGGTTTTATTGTGTTTTTAAAGATGCTATTTTTTATACATCTTGTTAAATGCTATCAAATAATAATGAGATAACTTTTTTAACTTTAGAAGTTTTCAGAAGTCAGAACTAACCAACATGGTGAATTTTTCAGTTACATCACTCAGAAAGTACTTGGTGGAAAGACACTTCTCTAGGACAGTAAGTTCTACATCTTCAGCAACTCCAGAAACTACTTTCTTAAAACCTGTTTGTAAGATACTGAGAAGATGTTTGTTCATGGGCATTAACTTTGTGGTGATTTTTGAAAATTTTCACTTTACAGGAATTTCATCACTTTATATTTGCAATTCAAATCAGAACTACTTCTTAATATGTTAGAATTTCATATATAACAGGAATTTCATTTCTTGAGCAGTTGTGTAGAAACCCTGCTTTCTCTTCAAAGAGACTGAATTTTATAATACAATGAAGGAAGTCATAATCAAGTCTGGCTGCTCACAGGTTATTAAAGCTGTTAGTCACTGTGTCCATATAAGACTAGAATGAATATATCACTGAAAAACTAAACTAGCAGCATAAATAGGCAGGGCTTTTTGCTTGAATGAGTCCATATGTCTCTTCTAGGCCCACAGAGGGACTAAATGTTCTACTCAGTGGAATGAAGAAAAAGAACTCTCCCAGTTCAAAGTTGAATGCTTTCTGGCAAGTTTTTTCTGGTGTTTATGTGGAATTTCCTCTTTTTCAGTTTGTGCCCGTTGCCTTTTGTCCTGTCACTGGGCACCACTGAGAAGAGCCTGGCTTCATCTTCTTTGCAACCTTCCCTTTGGGTATTTATGCATATCAAGAAGATCCCCACCTGAAATACCTATTTTCCAGACTGAACAGTTCCATCTCTCTCAGCTTCTCCTCATATTAGAGATGGTGTAGTCCCTTATTCATATTTGTAATCCTTCACTGGACTCACTCCACTACATCTTGGACTGTGGAGCTGCACCACCTCTAACAGATAGGAATAGAATACACACTCCCATTTACAACCTAAGACAGGAGCTCAGGACTGGACACAGCACTGCAGAGGTGACCTCACCAGCACTGAACAGAGGGGAGGGATAACCTCAATTAATGCAGCCCAGGATAGCATTAACCTCCTTTGCCACAAGGTGATCAGCTTGTTGTCCACTGGGACACACAGAACCTTTTCTAACAAAGCTGATTTCCAGCCAGTCAGGCCCTGACCAATACTGGTGCCTGGGTTTGTTCCTACCCAAATGCAGGGCTTTGCATTTCTCCTTGTTGAGCTTTATGAATTTCTCTTTATAATTCTCCAGCTTGTTGAGATCCCTCTAGTTGGCACTGCAATCATTAGTTGTATCATCTAGAAACTTGTTGAGTGTGCATGCTGCCCCATTGTCCAAGCCATTAATAAAGTTTTTCAATGGCAAAAGACTCAGTATCAACACCTGGGTGGACTTTGTGCCATTGATCACTACTCTCTAAGCCTGGAAGTTAAGCCATTTTTCAGTTCTGCTTCACTGTCCACTTATCTGACCTATACTTCTTCAGATTGTCTGTGAGGATTCTGTGGGAGAGAGTATCAAAAATTAATAAAATCAAGATAAACAGCATCTGCTGTTCTTCCCTCATTTGCCAAACTGATCATCTCTTTGAAGAAGGCTATGAGGTTGGTTAAGCATGTTTTACTCTTTGTAAATCCTTGATGACTATTCCTGATCACCTTCCTGTCTTTCATGTATGAAAACGATTTCTGGACTCATTTGCTTTATCACCTTCCCTGAGGCTGAGGTGAGGCTGACCACCTGTAATTCCCTGAATCGTCCTTCTTGCCCTTCTTGAGAATAGGAATGACATTTGGTTTCCTTCAGTCTCAGTCTTTAGGAAATTCTCTCAGTCACCAAGATTTTTCAAAGATTATCAGGACTGGCCTTGCCAGCTTCGTTGGTGCTTGTGGGAGCATCCCAACAGGGCCCATGAAGTTGCTTATGCCTAGTTTATTTTAAGGGTTCCATAACATGATCCTGTTCCCCTGATGGTAAGTTGTCCTGGGACTAGGCTTTTCCTCTGAGCTGAGGACCCAGGATTCCCAAAGGCAAGGCTCACCAGTAAAAAATGAGTCACAGAAGACATTAAGACCTTTACTCTTTTCTGTGTCCTTTCTCAATGGGGCTTCTGCTTGTAGAAATCCTTCTTGTTACAAGTTACATTCCTTACCAAATTCCTGATTGCATCCATGCATGTTTGAACCATGGCTCTGTGTTCCTCCCAGGTCACCTGGTCCTGTTTCCACCTTTCTACTTCCTGTATTTTAGTTTAGTGGGGAGCTCCTTGTTCATCCATGAAAGTCTGTTGCCTTAACTATGTTTCCTGCTTGCTGGAATGGACCACTCCTGAGCTTGAAGAAGGTGATCCTTGAAATCTGCTTTTTTTACCTGAAATAGAATTTTTCTTGTCAGGTTAAAACCAAATTTTTGCAGTCACTAATCCTAACTGTGCTGGGGAGCATTTCTGAAAAGCTGGGCAAGGACATCAGCAACTGGGTAATAACAGGCATTTGGGTATGTAGACTATGTATCTGCTTCAGTAATTTAAATCACTACCAAAATTTCTCATTTATTTCCATGAGCACAAAATCAGGAAGTGGATTATTCCCGTGGTTCATGAGATCATTGTACCATTCAGAGAAGAATCAATCTATGCTATACCTATGGGAATGGTGGCAAGAGAAGAAGATGGAGCCTGTAAACTCTTTATGGGCATAGTAAAAAATAATCATTGAAATGAATCTTAAATATTTAGAGTTTAGCCCTTCCTGAAAAAGCTATCAAGGATTTAATAGAAAATAAAAGCTTTTCTATTACATTTGTAACCATACTCTAGCAATTAGAAGAGAAATATGAACTGGATATAGAATCCCATATGAAAGCATGAAATGCCTCCAACCTCTAAAAAGGAAAAATTTTCTCTTAAGCTATCTGGACTTTCACAGTAACTGCAGGGTAGCCAAATAGATTTGACTTTACTAGGTTTTTCTGTAAGTAGCCTCTTACAGGCATATAGATATTAATGATGTTTAATTAATTACTGCCAGGATTGAGGTCTTAATAAAGTTTTTCTTTTCAAGCAATTTAAGAGGCTAGTGCTGATGCAGTAATTTCTTTAAGCAGAATATCTTCATTTTAGAGCAAACTTACTGAAACTTTATCTGCAATACACACCTGTTTTTCCATCAAACTTAAAATTTCTTATGTACATCTACATAAATATGCTTATGTCCGTTTACCAAATTCTTTTTTAAAAAAAGTTCCTTGTTAACAGAAGTGCAGCAGATCTTCACAAAACAAGTGCTTTCATCTCTGTTACTGGATTTTAGTGTTTTTCTCAGCAAAAAATACTTACAGAGATATGTTTTATGTATTGGTTCTTAGCAAGAAGTGGTTTAGATCAATGCTAATTTTGAATTGTCAAGGTACCAAAGAGAAGCATAGCTATAACATTTGAGTAGTTGATGGCTTCTCTGTGTTCTACTAACATTAGGAAGTGGACTTCATGGGTTTGGTTTTTTGGTTTTTTTTTTTGATGGAACAGCAGTTCCTAGCAAAAAAACAAGTTCAGCAATATATATTTTCTTCTCTCTCTGTATTATCTGTGTGGCATTCCAGGTGTGCTTGCCACTTTGGCATATTTAGTGAGCTACACATAAACTAAAAGAACATTCAGTAATTCAAAAAAATAGTATGAAATCATTTATCTCTGGAGTTTTAGACAGAATTCTTTGTCATCTCCAAAAAGATCATACTTCAAAGTTAGTTAAAGTTTTGGGCTGGAAACACAAATACCTGGTTTCATGTTAATAAATACAATTGTCATTTACATAGTGTCAAATTTCGGCAGTTGCAATTACAAATACGAATTTTGAAGAGGATTAATAAAGTGGGGGAAAGTTGTTGAAGTTTACAGAGCAGAGGGAATTTTCTGCAAGGCTCTAGAGCCAGGAATTCCTATAGCTTGTGTATTTCTGCCTCACAGTGGGAGCTGAGTAATGGAGTCATTCACCCAAAGCTGGAAGATGGGATCAATGCCATCCAAGGGAGAGCCCCCTCTGGGGGCTGCAATGGCATGGAGAAGGCAGCTCTTCAGCCATTTCACACGTGGCAGGAGGTGAGGTACTTTCCCTCAGAGATGCCCACCACATGATATGACATTCATGTTGAGCTGTGGGTGGGAGGAGTTGAGCCTAATTAAACAGTAGCTGTTGACCTGGCATGTTCCATAAATAGGCATGACACCATTTGGTACTTAATTGTGGTCTAGCCTCAAACAGCTCCCTTGAACTGCAGATCTGAGGCACAGCTCAAAGAATAATTCCATCTGCCTGTGACGAGCCAGGGACTGGCTGACAGAACAAGCAGTATTAGCGAGGGTGGAGACTGCCAGCATCAATAATGATTATAAGTGCTGCTTCTGCCTGTGATGAGCTGCCAGCTTGTAAATGCTGAACAATTGAGTGACCTTGGACAAACCGGTCCCAATAATGATACAGCGTTTGTTTTAATATGAAAGTGACAAGAAGGGAAGGATCACAATGTGTCTCTCTTTCATGCAATCCCTCATCTCCAAAATGGATGTATCTCATGTGAGTTTAATAATTCGTTTCATATGCAAAGCCTCTTTCTCTGGTATTAAGAAGATCTTCATTTCAAAGCTTAGGAAATTTAAAGAAGACTGAAGGCTGGAGTTAAGAAACGAAGATAGTTCTTATACCTGCAGTGGCTGTCACCTGCTTAGAGATAATAAAAATGCTTTCTGAAATTTAAAACTGTGCTTTGTCTCAGCTTAGGTACCTGCGAGTTTTTTGTATTTGGGAGCAGTGGCAGCCTGTTCCCTTGCGGGGACGAGGCCTGGCCACGGTTGTCCTGAGGCACTGCATGTTGCTGCCCATGGCCTACATGTAGGAAGAGGAGGAGGAAGAGGCGTGGGATGAAAGTGGCTGCCTTGGCACAGCGTGTCCCCCAGTGCCAGCATGCCTGGCCTGAGCATCCAGAGAGTTCAGTGTGGCCCCATCCCACCACTGGGCTCTCCCTCCTGCCCCATCCTTCTCCTGGCACCTCCTCTGAAAGCTTGGCAGCCCCTCAGCAGGCTGGGAGTTGGTGTTCTCCAAAAGGATCTCCATGGCTGTCCTTGGCATCCTCTGCCAAATGCTGCCTCCTGAGAGAGGGAGCTGCTCTCCTGGGAGCTGGGCACCCCAGGGCTCTGTGCTTCTTCAGTCCCCCCAGGACCAGGATTACTGTCCTGCAGTGTCATGGTGGTCTCTGGGTATCTCCAAGCCCTGGTAGCAGATCCCAGGCCCTGCTCCTAGCACAGGTGTCCTGTGGCAACAGGTTCTGGTGAAATTCATTATTTTCTTTAATAATTTAGAAGAGGTGGAGGTGAGTAAAAGGGGGAGCATGGGAATAAAAAGGGTGCAAAATAGAGTCTGAGAATCTTATAAATTGGAATTTTTAAATTGAGGGTAGTGATACCAATTCATTAATTGAATTGTAGGCATTTAAAATCAATATATTTTTATAGCTGTGTTAAGTGGTTTTAAAGATATATTTTGCTCTCCTTTTCATAAATTAGTCTTGATAATATCTTCCTGTTCATGGAAGCAGAAATTCTCAAAATCTGTCTCTTGGCATTTTGCCATTTTGTGGCAGTAATAGATCATTCTCTTCTGATGGGAAGAGTTTTGAATAAATGTCAGCTCGACAAGCAGCTGTGTGAAACAGGCTGATCCAGCCTCTGTCTTTGGGTCAAATACTCGCTGTCTCTGCTGCAAACAAAATACGAAAACTAAAGAGATGAAGTCCAATGGGGTGCATTCAGTTAGCATGGAAGAATTTCAAAACACTTTGAAGGATGAATCTGCATCTCAGCATCACAGAGGATATGGAAAAATGTTCTTGCTAGTTACTGCAGGAGAGCTTTACAGCTGTGGAGGATCCTGTCAGCTTTAATAGGCTCTGAATACATTACTGACTAACCTGGCTTACAAGCAGCTGATGTTAAAGTGCCTGATGCTCCTGACACACTCCTTCATCTCTTCCCTGCCTATAGATGAAGAGACAAAGTCTGCAGGAAAGTAATACCAGCATAGCCAAAAAGCCAAAATAGCTGAGCAGTATTTATGTGTTTAAATTCTATCTTACAGAATATTTTCAGATAAAATTACAAACATATCACATATACCCAGAATATTATCCATAAAGAGCTGTGAAATGATGGGGGGAAAAAGAACTGAATGAGATGTGGAAAACAAATTAATCCTTTATAACAGAGCTCATTATATGTTACAAGAAATTGTGGTATGACTTAAGTCAAAGCTTGGGAGTTGGAGAAGAAAATAAAGACTACAGTTGCTGTCTCTGGCTGTTGAACAAAGTGAGCCTTCAAGGTTCAGCTTTTAGTCAGAAATAATCAACATGCTGTCTTGTTACCAACACTTCTTGTTATCTGCTCTGATAAAGAAGGATCTAAGCTTTTATATTAGATCACATACTGAACTTGACAGCATCATTCTGATGAAGAAAGAAAAAAGGGAAGAGCTGTATTGAGTACGTTTGGCAGGACTCACATTGTCAAGTCCTCACACAGAAAGGTTTTTATTTTTTTGATTGATTGATTGGTCTGACCTTACAGGTGAGTCAAGTCTCTGCAGGACCAAAAAACTAATTTTTCTGACCCTTCAATTTATAGTACTTTCCTTTTTCTTTTTCTGTTCTGTGTCTGAGATGGGTGAAATGTTTCAACACAGCTTCTACTGATCCTAAAAATTCCGTGATTCATCATAACTTCAGAATGTTAATCAATTTATTTCTTACATGATTGGATATAGAGAAGGAAAGAAGTGCTTGAGCCATCATTTCTTTACTTATCACTTTATTTATTTGTTCTCCAGCTCTACAAGGGGTGTTTTAATCCTGTGAAATTTCTATCTTCAGATGGCATGTGAGAGAGTAGAACTCTCTGGGACATTAGAGAGTCTCTCTTTAGATCAAAATGTAGGCTTTTCTATCACTTCTCAACATTATGTGGAATTTTTGATATCAGAATAACTAGGAAGAAATTAAGAAAAATGGACAGAACATAATATTGTTACAAAGACTTGAGAGCAAGAGATATGTCACATAAGCTTTCTCATACTCTGGAGAGCATGGTTGTCAAAGTACGTGAGAAGACAAGAAAAAGGAAAATTGCTAACCGGTGTAAAAAACCTCCCAGGCCAGTTCCAAACTCCTGAAGTTTCAGCATCTTGCTGAAGTGGGTCTTGCTGTGTAGCTGTCACTACTGCTTTGTCTCTCCTGGGGAGTCCAAGTTCACTGCCTGCCATTTCCATGAAAGGCCAGCTCATCCTGCATCTTCTGACCTCCCTTCATAGTTTGTATTGATGCCTTCTCCTTTGAGAAAGCTCTCTGGTGAGAGAGACAACAGGTAATGAAAGGGAAAAGGGTTGAGAAGCCACATCACAGTCCAAGATAATATCATCTGATAAATGCTTCATCTGATCCTAGTGTCACTTTTGGTCACCATAGAATAGAACAACACACTATCGTTGACGTCCTTGCAGTTGCCTTTTGGTCTCACCAATTTAGTAAAATTTCGCTACTAAAAGCTGCTCAGTAAATTCAAACCATTTATAATAAACATTGAAGATGTTCTTGAACTCTTGAAAATTATTGAGGAGTTTCATGGAAGAATGCCACTGAGTACTAATAAAAGATTTTGCAGATGGGAACCCACAAAATTGTGGGACTGTTATTGCTCTTGTAAAAGGAAACAGGGTTGATTGTTTGTATATTGTTTCCCCTTTATCCTACCATATCCAAGATGGCAAAAGGGTTTTGGAGAGTTAAATGAATATACCATTTCTGCATAAAACACCAGCCACACTAATGTTTGATACATGCAGCCTTTAAATGCATTGCCATGCATTTAAATTCTCACCTCTTAATTATACAAGTTTTCCTGTTGGGTTTGCAGTCAAATGTTTAAACAGTTTGATTAATCACTCCACTTCTAATTAGTCTAAAGTTTGCTGTTTGAATTAGGTATCCTGTGAATTACCTCAGCAGGGTGATGTAGTTCCTGTAGGACCATCAGCTAGGTATGTAAGACCACCAAGAGGTGTGGTGAGGCCAGAAAGGTTGAGTCGATACAATATTAGAGAGGTTGAGTCAAGAGAAATATTAGACGCTTGGGCAGCCTGAGGCAGCCATTCTGGTTAGTTCAATTCAGACAAGAATATCTGTTGCACTTAATAAATGAAATAGACTAAATAATAATCTTTAATAGGTGTAAGCCATTTCAACTGCAAGCCAGGGCTCCTGACTGGTCAGCTAGAGACTCCAAACCAAGACAGCATTATCTACAAGGGTGTCTTGTGGGCCATTGCAGCCATTCAAGTTACCTCATGTATTGAGTTAAGCATCTTTCAAGAAGGAAAAAAAAAAGAAAGAGACGAATGTATTTCATCAAGTTTTGCAATTCAAGGTATTGAATACTAAGGTATGAAAAGAGATTCTTTGCTGTGAGTATGGCATTTGCATATCTCGTGTTGTGCAGAGCCTCTGTGTGGCCAAAGGTCATGGAGATAAGTGTGTGCCAACTTTCTTTGCCAACACTAGTAACACTCAGTGCCTGTTAGGCATAATGGCCATATACAATGTGAGTCATTTCTGAGGGATTTCTTTTCATGATGCTTTAAATAAGAAGTTCTTTTCATGGTCATACTTTTCATTTACAATAGCAAGACTGCACTTGGTGGGGCAGGAATGAAAAGGAAAGTAATAAGGATTAGCTGTATCTTTATTTCCTTAAATTGATTCTCTCCTGAATATTTCCATTTACAAATAAAGGCATTGTAGATATCTTTGTAAATATACTGCATAAAAGAAAGAAAGAAGTTCATGGTAGGTAATACTAAATAACAAAAAAGACACAAGAAGAGCTGTTGTTTCTGTTGTTTTCCTTCGTTCACCCTGATAGTCTTCCTTAACATCTTAAAATATGAATCTTATAGAACAGTCTGAGGAGCAGTAGCTACTATTACCACTTTGGTGGATCTAAGGAAAAGCCTTCAAAAAACTTAGAGCTCCAAAGAAACCAGGGAAGTAAAAGATTTTTTTTTATTGTTATGTGTGGTGACAAACTAGAGTGTGAAGCCCCTCAAGGGAAGACACAGGTGAATCTGGGCCCCTCCACATCTCATGAGTGTTGTAATTTCATCCTTACCTTGTAGGAAGGGAACTTTGCTGTTTTTCCTTTTCCTTGTTACCTAAAAATGGAATTTAGTGAGCACTGCCTTGAGCTGGACCTTCATTTCTGAAGACTTGCTATTGTAAAAAAAACCTGAAACTGAAATTATGAGGAAAAAGGGGTTTTTATTAAAGCTGTTTGTTGACACCTTAACTGCAAAGTTCTTCATTTGACAGAGCTGCAGCAGCCCCTACTTCTTTTCCCTTCCTTCTGCAGAGCTCATAATGTAATGGGTTGCCATGGGAAGAGGCCAGGGCTTCCTCAGTGCATGCTGCCTTGCTTCTTTCCCTGTCAGTGGCTCCCTCTGCGTTG
>VYZP01062817.1:1772-16222 GCA_013400635.1 Hypocryptadius cinnamomeus
TCTTATCCTGGGTGCAGCACTTGCAGCCCTCTGTTTACCTCACACTTCAGGCTCCTGCTGGAAAATGTCACTTCAGAGTGTTGTAGAGCCAAGTTCTGTGACTCCAGAACCTTTCAATCTGCCAAACAGTGCCTTGAAATGTGAAATTCTCCAAGAGTGAGCCAGTTCTCACTGGTACCTTTAGCTCAGTTCTGAGAATAGTATTAAATCAAATTAAATTTCATTTTGTTGATATTCATACAAGTATGCACACTTATGCTGCAGTAAGAAGAGAATTGAGATAAAACATTGACGATTTCGAACATTAAGAAATCAACTGTATATTGAAGGATAACTGGATTTCTGTTCTTGTCATCTCTTATAGATCTTGAAAAAGCTCATTGTTCATACAAGGAAAAATAATACTTCAGTTGCTGTATTAAAAGTGTCAGTAATGACTGCAACAAGTTAACTGTGGTTACCAAAAACAGATGGCTCAGGCTAATGATACAGAATTTTATTTAGATACATTTAATTTTGGTTTAGTTCAAAATAAAATATTTCTTTCTCTCACATACTTTGATACGTTTTTAATGATTGTACTGCAATCCATTTGCCATTTGGAAGATGGATGTGCTTTTGGGGTACATGAACATGTACGTGTGTACCTACAGAGAGAGAAACTGTATGGCAAAGAGAGGGGAATGTTGCATATCTGTTAAAAATAGTGGACCAAATACTGCTTTTTTTGTGCCCATAAAATCTTGCTGTTTTGAGGATGGTGGCACAACTGTAACTATAAGTAGATTCTGCCCCTTTGAACTGCATTATCAAAAACTTCAAGACAAGCATAGGTTGAAATAATTGGAGGAGTTGCTAGATATGATATTTATGCTGGAGAACATAACCTAAATAAGAAGGAGGTTCTGACTGAGGCTGTTCTAATAACTGGATTTTAGTACGTTATATTTTGTATTTCTAAATATTTTTGCTGGGAAATGCTGAAAAATATGTTACTCACTAATCATAGTTTTAGTATATTTAAGGACTGATCATGCAACTAAAATGTGGAAGATGCAGGAGGAGTCCTAATATGTCGTAGGAAAATATGGGGTTAAAGTGGACTATATTTTAAGCAATGTTCAGTTGACTTGCTGTGTGGGGAGAGACTGAGCAGTCCTGGCTAATGACTTGTAGGTACTGAATCCTCAGGTCTCTCAGGTGGTTTCACTCGGCCAGTTTCAGCAGGATGATGAAAAGGTTGAGATAAAATAAACTGACAGTTGCTACTCATCGCAGGCAGCAAGCTGTACCCTGGCAGATGAGACCCTGGGAGCCCTCTTTTTTAAACAAAGGCTTTCACTGCAGTGAGCAATGAACTCCACACAAAAAAGGAAAAGGAGAGAGAGATTGGCAGCTGGTGACCGACAGGAGGAGGGAAGGGAGGGAAACTGAGAAACACAGCAATTGTTGGCTAATTAGAAGCTATTCCCACCTACTTAATACCAACCCATTAAGCAGAAAACACTTTTCATCTTACTCTCGCTGCTACACATGACATTATACTCCAATCAATACCCTCCCACTGGCTGCCCCACTGCCCACAAATGAATACATTGCAGTTCAAGAATGCAGTAATTGAGTTGGGGCAGTGAAACTGCAGCTCACAGTCAAGATCTTTCTCTGAAGATATGAATGTAATGTTTGATGCTTGGATAAAGAAATCAAATCCCTGTATTGACAGCTGTCAGCAATTGGTAAATGGATGAAGTCAGCAGTGGATCCATTTTGTATTGAAGTGACAACAAGAGCTTATTTGCAAAGTGGGGGTTTTCTCCTCATTTGTATAAGAAATCTAGAGGGTTTGCACCCAGGTGTATAGATTTTTAAGGGCATTTTGAACTCTCTTCTTCAGTTATGCCTACAAAATGTATAGATACACGCATCATTATGTGCATGCAACAATACATCTCGTATTTACAGCTGCTGGATTTTTATTTATTTTTAGTTTTGTAGGTTACATTTACTCAGGCTACTTTCTAATTTCATTTCATTAGGTCTCCCTATGATTTTTAGGCATCATCTTAAATTTTACAATTTGGTCTGCAATAGTGCCTTGTGCAGTAGATGTAGGCCTTACATTTCAGTAGTTAGAACCTTGTATTTAAGTTCTGTGTTTAGATTCTTGCAACATGTCTCTTTCAAATTAAGTCCCTTGTTCCCTGAGCCATCTGGAATTGATAATACCATGCACAATCTGCAGCATAAAAACTGCAGTATAAGTCTTTCTTCGTATCAGTTATGTTACCACAGAATCAAAATAGCAGGACACTTACTCTCCTCCTTGGCTGCACTGAAGACATCAGCATCAGTCTTTTGAAACTGCTAGAAGGAGGTTCCAATACAAGACATGACATCTCTCAATCCCTTTCAGTTCCAGGGAGAATTGAGTATCAGTTCAGGAACTAAGATTCCTTACAGTGCAAGTTTGAAAACATTTTTTGGATGCAGATGAATTGCATGCTGTGACATCTGATATTTGCAAAAAGAGGCAGCCATCACTATTGATGCTATTCATTGTCATAGTGTTACTGTGGCATTTTCAGCATGGCATTTCTTCAGATGCTGTTTGCTCAAGAGCTTCTTACCTGCATAATCGTGGAACATGCTGTTATCTTGCCAGGCTGAGCCTTGAACCCTCAAGTCAGACTTTATGTACATGAAATAACCTACTGGCTCTTACCATTTAACAGCCTGTCTATATCCAAGTAAGAACAGTGAAAGCTGAGTGAAGTCAGTAATGCTGACACAACAACAAATGTTTTGCATCTTTGGAAATTGGAAACCAAATAACCACAAACTGCTACTTTGTTGTTTCTTTCCAGTTGTATTGTAATATTTTAAGCTTATTAGTTAAATTATCATCGATGTTAACTCATTTAATTCGCTTCCCAGTATTGTAAAGCACCTTTAAGTCACGTTATTTGGGTATACTCCCTGGGCTTCTTTTGATATATTTTAATGGCACCATTAAAAAGAGGTTTGTCCTCAATAAAGTCTGGAAAGGGGAAATAATTGTCTTCTCATGGAGAGATTTGAGATCTTCACCACTTATGAAGATGCAAGTGCCTCAGACATAGAAGTTGAATATAAGACATGGAGACAGAGGTTTTCTTTACTTAGAGATACTTGGATAGGACAATCAGACCTACATATAGTTTCCACATAGGTACAATCTGCTATTTAAAGTAATCTGGTTCTAACATGTGTCTCTGTAAACTCGGGGACTTTGGCTCCTTTCAACACAGAAGTGTACAAGTTCGGTCTTACTTTGACCAGATGCCAGTTAGAAGGATCAGAGGCAGGCGAGGGAAAAAGCGGAGAGCAGTTGGCAGTCTTTGTGTTTCTCAGTGCCAAAGCCTGTGGGGTTAATTTGAAGATGCCCAAATCACCTTGGCAGCAACATCTCCAGTCTTTTCCAAAATTGTGGAATTTAATGAGCCAGGACAATAAGCATAGGATCATAGAAAAATAGTAGTGGAAAAGACTTTAGGAAGTCATCTTCTTCAGCCCCTGTACAGCAGCAATGATACAAAGTATTTTTGTAATTTCCAAGAGAAGTTTGTCTTGTCTCTTCTTAGAAAAACCTGGCAGTTGATTTTCCACAGCATCCACAAGCACCTGTTCTAAAGGATAAAATTAAGCAGAAAAAAGGAATAAACCAGGAATTTTTTCACATGTCTAAAGTTGTCTGTAATTGAAACTCTGTGTCTGTTCTTAAAATTCATCCCTTCCATATTTGCAGTAAAATCAGAGACATGAATTATCTGGCACACACTGGTGTTTATAATAAAATTTTCTAGTGATTTCTGAAGAGTATGGTTATAAGGATTGCTTAGTCTAAGTATAAATTATATATGATGGAATGTAGTTCTTCCTTATGAGCACGACTGATGGAAGGAGGTAGAGAGCAGATGCAAGGGTCCTGTTTCCCTTTTTATTTATTTTCCAGTTATAGTGCCCAGTAGGACTAGTCCATATCACTCAGCTGAGCACAGTAGGTTGGTATCCCCTCCAAAAGGGCAGGAAGAGCCAGGGCTTCACACCCAAGAAATAAACCAGTGCAGGGGGAAGGGTTGGTGATCTCCCTAAGTGCTGGGAAGCTTTGTTATTCAAAGTCTCCTACATAATTCAGAACTCTTCTCTTTACACAAGTTTCTGAAGCAGGAAAGCAGCAAGATTTCTCCATTCATTTGACCAAGTTAATCTACTCATACTTCAACTCTTCCTAGAGATTCAACTGATCTTAAATAAAATACTTTAGATCCTTATTTGTGATTGAGGTTTGTTTTTTCTTTTAATAAACACAAATAGGAGAACTGAACAGACTCTTCATCCATTCTAGATTGATGTTTTGGTACTTCAAAAACCCAGACTGATTTTTCTCTAGTTTCAGAGTTCACTATTTCAATCCATATCCTCAAAAAATAAAATTACAGTACTACTGTGTGTTTTCACAACTTTGGATTCTTATAAAGCTATACCAAGTCCTGTTTGCCAGTCTTCTGCAATGAAAAATTAAAATATTTACAATCCAGATAGCTCACCTTTTGAGCCCTTGTCAAATGCTTTTATTCCCTTTTCATTAATTCTTTTTTTCCCCATTCCATAGCAACTTAATTAAGAGTTTGGGGTTTTTTCTCATCTTGGAATCTATTTTAAAACTATCTGCCATAGCTCTCTTGCTCCAGTTTCTCAACTCACATTCATTTCTAAATGCTGCTCCTTTTTCTATCCTAAGATCTAACAATAGCTGCCTTCATTAGTAAAAGTTTCCTACAGAGACACTTCAACCTAAGTTAGAAGCTGGCAAGGCTCTTGTTTGCTTAGGATTCATTCATGAAAAAGAAAATCTGAGGCTGTGTTTGTCTTCTGCAGAAGTTATAACTAAGGGAAGAGAGTACAAAAAGCATCAATTTTCAGCTAGATCAAATGATCAATAAAACCCACTCAAATTGCAACCAGCAAACATTCTGCTCAAGGAGACTCTGCTTCAGAAAAATGACTTCATCATAGCTGAACAGAAAGTGTATCCTTTGGAAATAGTTGTGGCCAGGCAGTGAGCTGATCTTCCATACATTCTTTCATTCCATGTGAAATAGAGGTGTGTTTGATTTTCTTCTACCAATTTCTGTTGTCTCACTGTGCTCTGAAATCTCCAGATTGATTAATGGAGCTTCTCTGGAGAAAAAGGATGTTTCTCTCTCCTACTTACATGCACACTGTGCACTGCAGAGGCACACACTGGTTTGGTTGTTATATTGTGTTTGGGGATGTGTGTTCTTAATGGAAAAAAAGAAGAAAATTGTCAGACTTAAAATGAAATATGTTCTCCATCATTGATTTCCATAAACTTGTTAAAGTTTTCATAGCCATTGAGTCTCCAATGCCTTTCTATCTGTAAACATTTTCAAGTATTTGTCCCTGAGGATGCACGTGGAGGATCTGCTCATGTCTGACACAGTCTCAGTTAAGGGGAAAACTTTTTTCCCCCTGACCTTGTGAGCACTGTGTACACAGAACTTAGTGGTCTAGATATTAAGGAGGCTGTTGCATTTCATTTTACTAGACTGAGGTTTCCTGTGTGCCTGAGAATCTCAGTTTCCATGGATAAAGCAAGGGCTTAAGAGCTTTTGAAGTAATCATTACTTAGAAGACTGAAGGATTGTGCTCTTACAGCACCTCTTACCTCGTTTTCCTGGAAACAGATGAAAAAAGTTTTCCTCCATCAGTGTTGTTTTAATTGTGATTCTGACATGTCTGCAGCTGATAAGTCTGGTTGCTGCAGAGGTTAGCTGAAACTTTATACTTTATTTAATATTTTAAATTATGCTTTTGGCTTTAAAAGGGATTGTTCACAGACACACTCCCCATAAATTCAATTTTTCTTTTGTTTTATTAAGCCTAGCTCTTCGTAGATCTTTCCTTATTCCAAAGTTGTCTCCACTGGCTGATTTTGGTGGAGTGCTCTACCCTGTACATCCTGACTGCAGGAAATACATATACCACGTCTCTGTGTGGTGTAACTCCAGTGTGTGCTTCTCTCTATTGGCACAGTGTGAGACAGAAGTGAGCAACACTCCCCTGTTGCAAAGTCACTCTTTATCCTCATTTTCCTGTCATATGAGCAGCACTGTAAGCAGAAATACTTGATACTACAAAGCACCTTCCTTAAATCAGTTTTAACTGAAACTGCAGCCACTAATGGTAATTTTTTATGTATTGCATGTCACTACAAGGAAACTGAGAGTGTTTCTGAACCTTCAACAGCAATCTCTCTGTAAATGGGAGATTCTTTTCAATTTAACCTTAAGGTAATTCAGAATTTCATGGCTTTATTATGCTCACTAGGAGGATAATTGCTGTTATCATTTAACTGCATTTACACACAAAATCCTGACACAAGCTCAGTCTTGTTTACAACAGTGCAGTTATACACGTGTGGAATTGCAAACTTTTACCTAAAAATTTGGTCTGTCTTGATGACCAGAGGAAACCATGAAACAATTTGACATGTAGTTACAACCAATCCATGATGTCCTTCTGAAAAATCACAGTTTTTATTAATCATTATGAAAAGTAAGATCTTTAATAGAAAATTGTTTCTTAATGAACAGAGTTCTGTATTGGAGAGCAAAGTGTAAGAGATTTAACATGACAGTATTGTTCTGAGGGGAATTTTGGTGCTTTTAGGTGAATTCTTGAATTAATTTATATAGGAAAAATAGCGTAATACTGTTCTTGCCCCCAATTAAATGAAATTGGTATTCTTTCACACAGGTGCTTGATTTAGCAGGATATGAAATATGAGAAAAGAAGCAATAATTTCATTGTAAGCTGAAAAAAAAGGTCCACAAGCATGAGCCTTTACAAGTAGCTTTGTCTTACTTAAATGACATTTACAGAACAGTTAATTTCCATTCAGCAGTGGCTCTCCATTATTTAATTGGAAATATTCTATACTAAGAAATTGTCTTTCAGTGAGGACCACAGATTATTGCTTTCAGCTCTAGGGTCATCAGCACAGGGAAGGTGTGGACCTGTTGGAGGGAGTCCAGAGGATGGTCACAAACATGACCAGAGGGCTGGAGCACTTCTTGTGGGGAAGTGCTGAGAGAACTGGGTGTGTTCAGCCTGGGAAAGAGAAGGCTCCTGGGAGACCTCATTGCAGTCTTACAGCACTTGAAGGGAACATCTGAGAGAGGTGGGGACAAACTGTTCAGCAGGACCTGCTGAGATGAGTGGCAGTGGTTTTGATGGAAATTGCATAGATTTAGACTAGATATAAATAAGAAGGTTTTTACAATAAAAGTGGTGAAACTCTGGTACAGGTTGCCCAGAGAGGTAGTGGATGCCCCATCCCTGGAAACATCCAAGGTCAGGTTGGACGGGCCTCTGAGTAACTTGATCTGGTTGGAGAAGTCCCTGCTCATTGGACTGGATGACCTTTAAAGGTCCCCTCCAACCCAAAGCATTATGTGACTCTCTGATTATTGAATTTAGTACCCTTTTCCATGAAACTGGGGGAATGTGTCTTTTGACTGCACTTCACTTCCTCTACGTTTCCTTGAAGTTGTGATGAGCTTCATGATGGAGTCCAGCCTGAGCAAAGCAAGATCCTTTTACTGTAGGCAGGACTAAAAATGAAATCTCACTCTTCAGTGAATTTCCACCCCTCTACAGTCCTGGACAGCAATGCCACGCAGGGTGCACTCACAAAAGAGCACTCCTTCCCTTCTAGCATTTTACGTCGAGACACCAAGGCAAAGCTGATATTTTTAATACCTTCTGATGACTGACTTTGGTCATTTTGTTTGCAAGAGGTGACGAGAGAGCCCCGGGTGCGGGCAGGGGAGCGTGGGTGCCGTGCGGGGGCCGGGGCTTGTGTTTAGCCTCTAGAGGGTGCGCTTTGATCCCTCTTGATCACACAACGATTTGCTGTGACAAAAGCGACGAGCGGGTGAGTGCAGCCACTTATGCATGAGCAGCAGCATCACCCGGCAGCACACACTGCCGAGGCGAGGCTCCCGGCTTATGTAATAAACCATTCCAGCTCGTGTGTGCCCGGCAGAGATGGAACCTGCCTCTTTTTTTGTCACGGAATGGGGCGTTAGATATTCAATCAGCATTCAGATTTATGCTTCAGATGCTCATGAAAGAGGATGCTCTCCTTGGCGTGCCTGTCAGCGGTGATGCTTGTGTGCAGGTTCTTGTATTTTTGGAGGTTTTTTTCTGAAAATATTAACACAAGCATCCTGCCACATAAACAGATCTGGGGAGATGTGAAGAGTTAAGAGATTTGCAATATTTTATTTTATCATTTGACTTCCTCATAAATCTTTTTTTTTTTTTTCTTTAATGTGAAAGGTGTCTTCAGGAACATAGCTTATCATCTTCCTGTGATATATGTGAGCTTTAAAATGTAGTCTAAATTTGCTGGGAGAAAATAGTATTCAGGATCCAGTAATATAGCTGGATTCAAGACAGAATAAAAGGCCTATATTGCTACATTTGATTCAAAACAATGGCTTAATTGGCCAGGAAAATGTAGTTATCAGATGATAAAGATATGAAGTCAAGGGCAAGATATGCCTGAAAACAAGCTTTTTCCTGCCTAAAATTAGGCAAAGTTAATAGGTTAAATTTTGTTTATTGAATAAGAGAACCCAAAGTTGATTGATATAGTAATTTCAGTGTTTGCTATGGCAAATATTTAGCTCATTATCAGTTTTAATAGCATTTTGCAGAACAAGCCTTTTCTTGACATGCAGAAAATACTATTAAATTTCCCTGCATAGATACATTGTTATGACATGCAATAACTACTTGAATATAAAGGGGATTAATAATTTAAAAGGTGTTAACAAATTAGGGCCATCATTAAAAATAGACTTTGAACCATTTTGTAGAAAAATCAGATTGAGGTAATGCTCTGCTCTTATGATAAAGAATTACAGCATTAATTCTGCAAAGTGAACTTATTGCTCCTATTCGTCTCCAAAACCCTGGAGCATTAAAAGACAGGAAGAATGAAATGATCACTGCGTTTTTTCAGGCACAACAGCTCTAATATTTCCATCACAGTTTCACAGCTCAGCTTGCATGGTTGTGCTGGAGGAAAAACCCATAAACGTCATGCTTCCCTTTGTTTTGTTTTTGCTGGTCTTATGGAATCGGGTCGAATTTTTTCAGACAGTTTATATTAATATACTGGGAATTTTGCTTGTACAGCATCTGTGCAGAGTATAAAGCAAACATTTCTTCTGTATAGAAGCTGTTCTTTTCTTGGTTTTTAAATGTAATCCCCATGTTCCTTTTGCATTTTGTTTTTCCTTTCTTGCAACAATTGATGACCAGAGGCATTTCAAGGTTGAATTCTTGTTGCTTTGCAAATTATTAATTTGTTTTCTTTCCAACTTGAGATAAACAGAAATAAGATCCCTTTTGAAGCCTTTTTGTGCATTGTTTCAAATTACATCTATGAAATATGCAGAAAAATGGACTTTTTTTTTTTTTTGGTGCAAGTGTATTAGGAAATATATTTGTGATTCTTACTCATGTGAGTAATCCCTTCCCATGTAGTTTCACTGCAGTGGGGGTCAGGTGTGAACCCTTATTTTAGAAATAGCTCAGTCAAAAGATTTAAATAAGATTTAAAATGCTAACCTTTAATTAGTGCTCTTTTGCCTGTTGTTTACTTTCATATGCAAGTTGGGGAAGAAAAAAAAGTAACTTATGGGATTTAAGTAATAAATTTCACATTTGAAAGACAGAGATATCAGGAGTTCTTAGGCCCCCAAAGGCAGCAAAACGTTTGTTCTCCCCCTCTCTTATTATTCTCACTTGCCATGGCAGTCATCTCCCTTCATAATATTTCCCTCTCATCCCCCTTCTTGAGTTTTCCCTCCCCTTCCCCTTGCACTTTCTGAGACCACAGAACCCAGATGGTGCCCTCACTGTTGCCAGACCCTGGGGGAACTGCTTCTGTTATACCCACCTCTCAGTAGCTGTACTAAGAAGCATGCCAAAAGTCCAGTGCTGAGATATGTTTAATTTTGATATTATTTCCTTTCCAGTGAATTTGTTTGTCAGCACCAATTTTTATCCCTAAGCTCAAGTCTCTGATATTGGCAGTGGTGCAACATCAAGTTTAAATAAAACAATGAGTTTCTAGACATCTGGTTGTGATTTTAGCAGAGTCAGATGTTGTTAAAGCACCAATCAATAAATGGTTAAAGCATTGTTTATATAGCACCTCTATTCCTGCTAATACTGAAAAATTCATAACATCAGGACATTTTTCAGGCAGACGTGTGTGTTTTGGTGCATTCAAGAAGTACATCTCCTTTTATACACCAATATAACAATGTTTGGGAGTTTTTAATTGCACACAATGAAGAAATGGATGGAGAAAGTAGAATATGTGGCAGAGAAGAGATTCTGTGTTCTGATAAAATATAAAATAAGAGTAGCTGTGCTAGAGATACAGTTAACAAGGACCATCGGTGATAACAAACTGTTAGCATGTAATTAGCCAGTGGAAAATCAAGGACAGTATTAATCTGCTCTATGACAGAGGGGAGAAACTCTTAATAGATGACCTAGGGGAGGCCAGTGTGCTTTAATGCTTTTTTGGCTTTAGTCTTCACTGAAAAGGTCAGCTGGGATCATGTGGCAAACAGAGTTTATGTGTGCAACAAGAAAAAAATCAGCAAGATCCTAGGCCAGAACAGGAGAAAGTAGGCTAGAGAGTACTTAGAGGAGATAGATCTTCAAATCAGATGAGCTGCAGAAACTTGATCCTACAACCCTTAAAGAACTGGCTGGAACAATTTCGAGGTCATTAGCCATTTCTGAAAACTGATGAAGTTCAAGTCAGGTTCCAGAGTAGTGGAAAAAGGCAAACCTTATGCCTGTTTTTAGAAAGGGAAAAAGGAGGAGCTACCATGGAATTTTGGATACATCAGATTAAGATCCAGTCTTGGAAAAATACCAGAACCTACAACCAGATGTTTAATAGATATCTAGAAGAAAAAAAGGAAATCGACAACAGCCAAAATGGGTTTGCTAATGCTAATTGTGTCAAGCCAAAATAATTACCAAGCAACAGGACTGCCAGGTAAAGAAGTTAAAATAAGGAGACTATATCTGATATAATCTGTCTGGAGCTTTAGATATAGTGTTATATGCAACATTTATAAGCAAGAAAGGAAGCCTAAACTGCATGAATCTACTATCAAGTGGGTGAATAATGATTATTAAAAATACCTCTGACAAATAAAAGCTATTTGTGCCTGTTGTTAGAAATAGAAAGCTGTTTAGCTAGCTATTCTACAAGGATCTGAGTCTGTACTATTCCTTATCTGGAGACTGGAATAGTAAGTGTGCTTTACCTTGGAAGAGAACACAAACTAGGGAAGGAACATAAGCATTCTGTTCATGTGGTGCAATTCTAAAGGATCTTGGCAAATTGAGAAACACATGTAATGTTTTCAACCTTATGTGTGTGTTTGTGTGGGTGTAGATAATCAGGAGTAATTAAGGCAGAATTACAAAAAAGGAGCAAGTACCAGTTCTGTAGAGGGTGGGGAAAAAACAGGACTAGCAGTAAATCACAAGCTGAACCTGAATGAACAGTGTTTAGCTGTTGTGAAATGTGCAGACATCTTCCTGGGGTATTAAAAAATGATGACTCCTCAAGTAATCCTTCCGCTCTACTCAACACCAGTAAGATCTCAGCTTAGTATCATAGCAGTGCTGGGTTTAATGCTTTATGGAGTATGCAGAACAACTGGAGAAGGTGCAGGAAGGATGAAAAGGAGCTAAGAATCATGACCAAAAGAAAATATTGATTTAATGGTAGATTTGAGTATCTGTGTCTATAAAAGGGACTCAGGGTAGAACAAAATTGCAGATCTGAACTTTGCAGAACTTGAAGAGGGGCATAAAATAATTAATGATCTTTTCTCTTTGTCCACGATAGGTTGAACTAAAAGTAGTGGACTGAAAAATTGCAGGATGCTTCTGATTAGCCACTTTACAACATTGTAGGAATTTTTTTCCAGTGGTTTATGAGTTGTCATTATGATGAGTGATTTATATATGTATTTGACATTCATATCAGAATACAGGCAGATACTGTAATTCAGGAGATAAGCCTGTGAAATGCCCATGACAGGATCTCATGGTCTAGAAAAGATAAAAAGGAGTGATTTTCTGTGAACAAAAAACTGCATTTTATTTCGCAATAAAGACTCATTTGCTAAAAAAGGGTGGAAAATAAATTTCATTTCTGTGTGTCTCAGTTTGCCCGTCTGTGAAGTCAGCTTTGAGATGTTGATATTTTTTGTAAAACAGTTTTCCAAAATACTCCTTGGCTTAAGGATATTGAAAGATATTCCTTACCTACTCATTTCATCCCCTCATCCTTTCCTTTCTGGAAGTTTTCCAGCTCTTTCATCTATTCTTATCCATGCTGTTCTCCTCTGCAGAAATCACTCCAAGGCTACCAAAGCATCAATTTTTTCTATCCCATTGATTCTGATGGCAACAATATTCATTTTTGCTGGTTGTTGGAAAGTCTGGAATCAGTTTCTTATTCAGGTTTAAAGTGGGGGAGGGCTATGTAGACTGAGAGTGAAAACCACTTATAGGAGCAAAGTATTGCGCAGTTTTGACTCATCGCTCCTTCCATTGCCTGTTTCTTCTTTCTCTGGCTAAAATAACAGACCAGCCTTTTTACCTCCACTTTCCAGCCCAGGACCATTTCCTCTCTTCCCATTGCTGGAGTCTTAGAACCCCTGGTAATTAGCATTCAGAGACGAGCACATGCTGCAAGTGAAATGCCTGTTTCCCCCTACCTGGGGTCAGCCAAGAGATCCATTTTCTCATTCAACATTTTGTGTGTGCTCACAAGATTGTTTCTCTTGCTGCCAAGTCTTCAGATACAGAATGATGTTCATTAAATTTTATTTTTTCAATTTAAATGTGTTTCCATGTAAACTCAAGGTTAGCCATAGGTAGCTAACAAGTAAGATGAATTTGACAGAAATTCTATTGTGTGTGTAGTGTTTTCTTCCTCCACTCAATATTAAGGAATCTATAACCCAAGAAAGGGCTTTGCAAGGGAAATTAAGCAAATAGAAAATTGGGGCATAGGGTGTATATTGTAACATATTAAATATTTGAGTACTTTTCCGTGTCTTTTGGCCTCTAGAAATTACAAATATTTATAGATTTGAAATTCAGACAACTATTTGAAAAAATGAATTGTCTGCAATGCCTTATGGATAAACTATATCTATAATTTTAGCAGTTTCCTACAAGCATTTAAATTATTTGTTTACATTTTGGAGGAAGATGAGAAAGAGAAAAGGGCTGCAGCTTGATGGAAGTTTTTTCAGAGTCTGACTTAATAAATGTGACAATCAAATATGAGGATTTTTGGAAAGCGAGATAAGCGATGCTAGCCTGAAGGCTGAACTTAATGTCAAAGAGGGTGTTCATGCAAAGCAAAACAGTGTATCTAGTAAACTAGAGAAATATCATCTTTGGAGGAAAAAATCTCCAAAGATTTTATGCCACTTCTAACAGGCAACAACAAAAAAGCCCTAGCTGTACCTCAGGATATGATCAGTCTTTTTGAACTGGATTTGTTCAGTGCTTTTTTGTTCTTCTGTGCTGTCTGCAAGCATTCCCTGTCTCAGTCATAAGGCTCAGAGTTTGGCAGTTTTATTTCTTTGTTATATTTTCATCATGTGAGATAAAAAATCACGGATGAGTGATATAATGGAAACAAATGTTACCTGTGTCTGAGCAGGAGAAAAAAGCCCTCAGTTGCACTGAATCCATGCTCTTATTCTTTCATAAAATTGTTTGAAATTTTTTTGAAAATGATAGGTGATTTTTTTTCCTTCTCTGCTCAGCCAAACTGCCTCTCTGTGAGAAGGGGAGTTCAGTAAGCACCTTAGAAAAAGCATTTCTCAGGATAGCTGAGGTTGAGGCTGTTGTAGGCATGATCTGTTCAGACTCTGTAGGAGGGGATGAAGGCTGCATCACTCTCGAGTAGCCCCTGGAGGTTAGCTCAGAGCAGCAGTACAGCTTTGGAGGGAGCTGTCAGCCCTCTGGGCTACAGGGATGTGCTCTTTTTAATAAGTACATTGCACAAGACAGTACCTGTGAGGTAAAGGGCATTAAAGGGCATTTTTTCACAAGAAAGTATTTTTTAAAATAATGATTAATAAGTCTAAAGCTGCACAGTTAATTTGTGAAAAATACAGTGCGTTCAAACTACCAAGCAGTCCTAGATGTTTTCCATGTGAATAGAGCCTAAACAAAGTACATTCTACAGAGGGGAAGTTTGGTTCATCCCTTGCTCAGAGATTTGAATTTAAGATCTATTTGTTTTCACC
>VYZP01062823.1:0-10495 GCA_013400635.1 Hypocryptadius cinnamomeus
GATTTATGCTTTCTTCAAGAGAAAGGGTACTGTCTTGGGCCCAACCATCACACTAATTTCTAAACAGATGGACACAGCATAGACTTTGATTAGCACAAAACCAATGAGTGAATCTGGTAGGAATTTGTTGTTGCTTCTCTGCAGTTAAAACAGAAATGCATTGCATTTCTGCAAAAGAACAATTACACCACAGCAATGAAAACCTACACAGAACACTGGCATTTAAGTTTCCAAAATGACTAACAGAAAAGTTAACACTTGTCACTTCTTTCCTTGATCTGTTTCTGTTTGAATTATAACCAATTGCTAAAATGTCATTTACCTTATCTGACCACAATTTGGCCTTACACTTCCTTGAATAACTACAAGTATATAATTCAATGTGAAAAATAACATCTTATATTGACAAGGGCAGACCAGGTGTTTTAATCACATCTCAAAAATTTAATTGCACAGCAGCTGCATACAGAAAACATGTTTGCACCTGTACATCTGCTTAATTTTAGCTGAAAACATTCTGCTTTAGCATTCATTGGACATCTTTGCATTTTTAAGTAGAGGGTGACAGAAAGTTCATTTCTGAAATAAAACTGAGAAAAGTTTTACCGAAACTTCTTTGTCTGTCAAAACGGTATCTTTCTCCCTCCACCCCAAATACTATAATCAACCTGTTTTTCATATCACTTATTTAGGAGTTTGGAGAACTGGTTAAGGCCACTGAATCTCACTGCTGTACTTTGCCTGACCTGATTTAGAGCTCAGAATAAGTTCAGAAAAAAATGCATCAACCAAGTTAAATTGGTCAGTGCAATAAGGCATCATTTTTTAGGATGTTCACAGTACTACTATTTGCACCAGGCTTCCTAGCAGTTACATCTTTGGCTACACAGGTACTGGAGGAGACTCTGCCTCACTCCTTCTTTGTGGAAACTTCTCAAACTGGAAGCAATGTGCAGTCTGAGAAGGAAAAAGAAAAAAGAAGCAACCAAAACAAATATAACTCTTGAAATGACAACTACTAGGAACAGTCAGCAATTCAAGTGTATGGATTCAAGGAGAATTTCTTACAGAAACTGCCAAACCCTGTGAGCATGGCTGATCCCCCAAAGAAGGTTCAGGCCAATTTTTATCAAAACTGACTCACACATTCCCCATTATATAAGGTACAAATTATGTTTCCCACTCTGTGGAACATTAGCTACCCTGACAGTGATCTGTCCAGCCATGTGTGATTCATGAGGTGTTCCGTCTGTTTCTGAACATGAGCTGTAGAAGACAGCAGCCCTTGAACCCCAGCCTGCTTTGGCAAAGTGAGAAATCAATGACACTTCCTTGTCTCGTGGCATCAGAAACCCGCAGCCCCCGGCGTTCTGAATCACCACCCCACACGTGCTCCAAATAAATAAAAATAAATATAAATAGTGCCTACACAGGGCTTCAGTGCACTTGGGCAAAGGACATTTTTATTTGAGGACTGGCCTCACTACAGACAGCATTGTTACAAGGGGTGAGGTTTATCAGATTAGAAGCGACACTGTTAGTATTCAGGACACATTCCCAAGTGCATATGACATGCCAGCTGCTTACATGTCTTCCAATTCTGCTTCACATATTCCTTTTAAAGTTAAACATGAAGTGACAGAAGTGTAGAAATATCTGTGTCCTGCACTCTGTGAACATAACAGCTATAAAAACCACCTTGACATGTCAGCTGACAACAGAAAAAATGTCCCTGATCTCTGTTGAGGCACTGTGATTCCTAACATCAACTACTTGTAACAGAGAGGAGAATTGAAAATACAGAATCATGAACTTCACAATTAAATACATATATAAAAAAGTGTGAAGAAATTTATTTGCTTGCCCCCAGAGTTTCAACCTTTGCTTCTCTTTGTGTCTGTACATCTACCTATTATACCTTACAGACATTCCAGAGATCTAAACATATGACTAGCTACTTGTTTATTTCAGATCTTTTAGCTGTTTTCTTTTTAAAGATATTCTCTGCATTTTCCATTGACAGATACAACAGTTTCAGCAGCTAGTTCTTTAATCATTTGAATAAATGAAGCACTCCCTGCAGTAACTCACTTTCCTTCAACATTAATTCCCTAATACTTTGGGTTTTTTTCTCTCTTTTCTCCATATTCTTCCTTCAACATCTCTCCAATTCTATCTTCAGCTGTTATTTTAAAATCAAGGCCAGTTTATTGCACAAATTCCAACTTCTAGGAACACAGGGGCAACAGGTATAGCTTCATTTATGATAAACACAGCACGTTGTACATTGCCAAAGGATTTCTTAGCATTATGCACATTTCATTTTACATTCAAGTAACTACTAACAAAACTTTGACCTTTTAATATCCATTTTTGAGTAGCCATATGATGAAATAAAACCTTTACCTGATAGTTGGATGGTAGGGTTGGTTGTGTTGGCAGGGGGTAGGAGTGGGGGTGGAATGGAACTGCACCTCTTTAAAAGCCACACATGCCCACGTGACCTTCAACATCCTGCACATGCTGTAAATTCCATGGGAGACGTTTCTTATGTACCTTGAAAGGCGAAGAGCTTCAGCAACCTTGTCAAGATTCTTATCTGTACTCAGAGCATAGGGCCTAAATTTAATCTTGCTTAGTTCTGCACTAATCAGAACTGACTACACACTGAGGACAGTGAAACTGTAGTCAGCTGTAAAACCAGTGGGAGATCAAAATTTTCTGGTAAACAAACTACTCACAGCTCTCTCTCATGGTGTTTCTCAGATAATGGGTCACAAATGGAACAATTGGGAAATGGCAGCAAAAATGTCACATGATAACGGAACAATCTTAAAGAGGCCAAAATCTTCAGTCAGGTTTTAGAGGTAACAACAGTGCACATTTTAAATATGAGCTGAAAGCAAGCCTATTACAAAATACGTGTCTTCAAAATGGGCAAAGAGGCCGCCTGAAAAGTTTGAGGAACTCCTAGCCATTTAATCCATTTTACTTGGTTTTTATTTATTATTCACTATAGTTATTTGTACAAGCATCTTATATTCTAAAATGTCCCTATTCTCATCTGTCATGTATATTGCAAAAAAGTCTAGATGAGACAAAACTAATGCACCTGTTTCTGGGAAGCAAGTACCTTCAAATGTTTTCTGATAGTTTTATATTAATGCTCCACAGTAGAGGCGATACTTAATCGCCCTAGAAACCATGGTAGTGCAACATGTAGTTGCTAAGTGAAATGTATAAATGTGTAACTTGCTGATCCAAGTGACAGAGGAGCAACAAGAAAAGGTGCTCTGCTAGCTTTGATGTTTTTAAAAATGAGGGGCTTGTTGGATATGTGAGGGCTGAAGTCAGCCTTGGCTGCAGTCCCTGTGAGACGGTGGAATCCTGGATGCTGAAAGGAGGAGGCAGAACAAAATGCAAGACTACAACCCTGGGCTTTAGGAGAGCAGACTTTGGCTTCTTCAAGGTCATTGAGATGAATGTGAGTCAGCAATAAGCTCTTGCCACAGAAACAGCCAATGGTATCATGGGCTGAGTTAGGAGGGGTGTGGATCCTACTGCTCTGCTCAGCACTGATGAAACACCTGGCGTACAGGGTCCAGCTCTGTGCTCCCCAGCACAAGAGGGGCAGGGAGCTACAGGAGAGATTCCAGCACAGAGCCATTAAAATGATTAATGGATGGGAGCAGCTCCCACATAAGGAAAGGCTGAGGGAGTTGGGGCTGTTCAGTGGAGAAGAAAAAGCCTCAGTGGAACCTCATCAAAATAAAGGCTTCTGAAGGGAAGGTGTAAAGAAGACAGTCTCTTTTCTGTGGTGTTTGGTGACAGACAAAGGGCATAAACTGAAACACAGGAGCTTTTACATAAGGACATAACAAGAAACATTTATACTGTGAATTTGACCAAGAGCTGACACAGGTTTCCCACAGGTTGTGGGGTCTCCATCCTTGGAGATATTCCAAAGCCATCTGGAAATGGTGTGAGAAATTTGCTCTAGGTGATCCTGCTTCAGCAGGAGCCTGGAATGGACGACCTCCAGATGTTCCAAAACTGATTTTTGAGTCTGTGTTTTTGTGAATGAGATATTACCATATAGTAGAACAAATAAAGCTAAAATTTACTATGTTTCATAAAAGTAATGCAGAGTTGCACTGTTCATTAATAAAAGGTGACTAACTTCAACTGAATATTGCAACCCCAAACTGAAGAGTGTACAACAAAAGGGGGTTCTGGGCAATATAATTTTTAAACAGAAGGAGTTATGAGAGCAGATGATTTTATTTTGGTTGTGGTGGGATCACACGTACTAACTTTAGCAAGCGCAGTATCCTTTCACTCCCATGAGAAACAAAACTGCTTGCAGGGCTCCTCTGTACCCTTGTTTAATCTGTGACACTGCAATTGGAATTTGTCACTCTAGGAGCTACATCTGATGTTACAGCCTGAAGCGGAGCTCAACCAAAATAAACAATCTGCTCTATTCTGCTTAGACTAATACGACAGTGATGTAAGCCCCAGCACAGTGGAAAATGCATAAATGGGCTGCCACACAGAACATGCCCGCATAAAAACAGCAACAGAGCTCACAAGTTTTATTACTAATACACATCATGTGTAAGAAGCCTTGCTTGGACTTTGGCTTTGCTACCCAACGGTATTTTTTGTGTGTGTTAATGTGGAAAATATGCTTATTATTTCAAAAGACCCGAGGAACTTTGTGCTGTACAGAGAAAGCATCTTTTTCTTTTAAAAAGAAAAGATCACACATCTTTTTCTTAAAAAAATAGTTGAGTCAAGAATTTGTTTCATCACAGTTTGTGCACAATTATTAGGGTGGGAGAGCTGAACAGGATTATTTTATCATAAACCTCCCACAGTGACTCAACTGTGCAATATTTGTCCCAATATCTTATGTTTGAATACACTATTTTCCCTTCCCTCTCTGTATTTCTCTCTCTCTGGTATTTGATTTAGGATCTCTGGAGCTTTGCCAGGACTAGGCTTTTCATTCCAGTTGCACGTACTGGCTCATTTATGCAAATAGTCACGTCGAAACCCTAATCTGGTTATTCCTTCTACTCAGGATCGCTCCATCAGGAGGAGGATGGGGAGGAAAATGCTGTACATCAGCCAGAATGGCTGACCTTAAATCTAGAGCCTTACATGCAGTCATTTTCCCTTTTCTCTATCCCCAAGCTAAGAGAGTCCTGCAAAAGCAACTGACTGAGCAGGTCACATTTTTCAATAAAGTTACAAGAGGTTATCCTGTTCAAATAATTTTATTTCAGGAAAAAAAAGAGGATGCAGTGAAAAAGAAAGCAACAAGGTCACTTCAATAACATCACAGAATATTTTGTAACTGCCTTGCTATTCATATATTTTTATCTTCAAAGGTGAATTTTCACACAGAGCATTTTTATATGAAAAGGCAAGAAAAACCACCAGCAACAATGAGGATAATTATGTAAATAAAGTAGCTCACGAAAATTAAGGGCTAAAGAGCAAAATCCTTCTCTCTCAACATCAGGCACAATTTATATGGCCCCAGTGCAAGCCTTCCCATGTTGTCCTGCCAGTGACCTGGGCCCTCATCTGTAATATCATTTCCTCAAAGGACATGAGGTTATCTGCTCTGGGTGAGAGCTCAGCTCCTGTGCTCCATCTCATCACGGACCTCTACATGAGCCCACTAAAGCACAGCCACTGAAATTTAAAATGAATGCTGTGCAGGACACTTCAAAAGCAGCAGCCACACGTTGACAGACATCCTGCAGAGACAGAGGCGGCCTTGTCCGAGCATCCTGCCCTGCTCCCTGTCCCTGCCCTGCTGGCAGCCCAGCCGGGCGCTGCTTGCTGCCCCCGGTGCTGCAGCGCCGGGCCGGGCTGGGCTCACCCAGCACCGCAACATCAGCAACCTTCGAAACCCTCGTGGTTTTTCCGATTCTTACTCTAAGCAGCTTCTTCCACTACATCGTGCTGCTAAAGGCAGCGTGCTTGGCGTGCGCTAGTTGGTATTCTCGAGCAGTATCTGGGCTGGATGTGGGTATTTCCCAAAGCCTCCCTTCCCCCAGCAGCAGGCTCCCGGCAGCCGAGACAGATACTCAGATCTGCCCCTAGATGGGGATACTGTCCGCAAATCGCCGCGCTGGGATTACAAATTCCATTCTCCCAGCACAAGAAAATAAAATTAAGTACTGACTATTTATTAATCTCTGGCCCATTTATGAACCCCCTCATCCTTCTTACATACTTCTCTGGCCAGGGCGGGCACACGCCAGGGATCACACTAAAGCCTTTAACTCTCTCTCATCCCTTTTCTACACTGCAATAAGAGAAATTTTCCATTCACGTAAGACTAGACAGAGAAAGGAAGAGCTAACGGCTGCTCTGAGAAAACCCTGGATGCTTCCTAGATAAGCAGCAGCCAGCAAGTGATGTAGGGACAATTCTGTCATAAAATCTGAAATATTTCAACAAGATATAATTCACCTTGGTGTTGAAAACACCAAGGGGATGCATGTGTTAATTTTTCGGTTTAACTCATATGGCACGTAGTATCTTTAACATTTATTGCCAAGTGAGTTATCTTCTTCATATTAATATAATTTTCAGCTTGAGACTTTTCTCAGCTGGTTGTAACTAACTAGCACTATATTGGAAAGTCAAAGCAAATCCCTAGAGAATACGTTTGTTACCCAAATAAAATAATTCCATTTTCCCCCCTCATGTTTTTTGCAAGATATCAAGAGTGATTTCACATAGCAGAAAGAACAGTGAGGATCAGAACAAATCAGAACTGATCAAATAATTTAGTTGGCATACTCACATGCCCTTTTCCACTTCATTGCATCAGGAACCTGTTCCATGCTGACCTGCCCCTCTTAAAGTCATTTCCACTTACACCTAGAGTGAAACTCACTGTCATATAAATTGGAGATATTTTATATGCACTATGTACTAGAATTAATGGACAAAGGCATGAAGCAAAGAATTCGTTCCTCTATGATTACTAGTCTCTGCCAAAGTGATTATTATGGTATTTTTTTTCTACTCTTACTTGAGAGATTCTGCAGTTTGTTTCCTAGAATTTCTTCTAGAAAGTCTGTATGTTCAACTTTATGTAAAATAAATTTATAGAAGAGATGAGAGTTGTTGGTACTTCTGCATGAAAAAAAATGAAGTGATTCCATGATAAGTAAAGAAAAAAATGGAAAGAAAAAACCGAAAAGAAATAAAGAACATGCATAGTGAAACAAAGCACACAATCAAATAGAAGTAGACAGAATAATTATAGATGTCTGAATAACACTCCAGATGGCATTTTGGGCATCACAGTTAATAAGCAGCCTGTTTCAGGGGACCAGCATGTTAGCACATTATTGCAACAACTGGAAACCAGCAGCTGAAGCATGTCTGCCTGATTATCCAGGGAGCAGGCTACATGCAGAAGCTAAACCCAAAAAAATACGGTGCCTGAATGCTTATTGGTATGACAGGTTCAGGAGTCCACTTTTCTTACCAGTAATGTGCTTAAAAGAAGTTACCAGAGACATAACTACCACTCACTTAATGAAGAAGAGATCTCAGGCCAGTTAATCTGGTCTAAGTTTGAGCATTTAGAAAATATATGTTTCTGGCATTAACTACCCAACCCTATATATTTAAATTAAAATTTTTATACTTCTGCTCAGATGAAAATCAAGCTGGTCCCTATGCTCTTCTCTTTCTGTGCAAATTAACTTTAGCAAAAGCAACAATTACAGCTGAAAGGGAGTTTACAGTACGATTTCATTTTATTCCTTTTTCCACCATTGGAATCCAAAAACCACTTCTGCAGTTGCAACTGTTGGGGTTGAATGTTAAATTGCATGCCAAAATAAGCTTGATATCTTGTCAGTTATCTTCTCAAATGAAATACATCATCTTCAGTACAGCAAAGAGTCCCACTGCTGATATGCAACCCTCAGGAAATGTATTTCAGGGATGGAAGGTCTGATATTTCCATCAAGTAGAAAGACTCTTAGCAACACCCATACCACAGTACATCCTGAATCTATTCTAAAATGGCAATTCTGTGAAAATATAATATATTATATTCTCCCAAATGTCAGAAATAATGTCCCTTTTTATTTTCAATTTCAAATCAAGGTCAAACCATAGAACTCTTACTGATCCAAAATCAGAGAATGACTCCACGGTTTTAGCTCTGGAATCAGAAGCTTCAGCAGTATCTTCATTCTTTTTCTTTGATTCCTTTGTTTAGGTTTCCCCATTAATGACTCCTCAGGTCTCTTGAACAGATCGTCACATAAAAATCCTAACCAAAAAGCCCAAAGCAAACAAACTAACCAAACCCTTAACATGAATCCTGGAGATATTAACAAAATCAATACAGGTATTTTTCATAATTTCTATAGCTCATGGTATGTTTTTAACTGTTTGCATTAAAAATATAGATCTTGACACCTAGTGAGTTTGCAAAAAAATCCCCTTATAAATGCTGTAGAACACAGTTGTCAATTAAAGCATTTGCAGAGTTCTCCTGCCTCCCCAAGGACATTAGATGCTTGTTCTGAAAACAGATTTNGTGTTTACAACAGAAGGAAGATACTCATGGAGCTTCTATGAATTATCAGCTCATGAAAATGCCACTGTTTTACTAGATGTTCTTAGATAAAGGTGACTACTATTCATTATTTGAATTGTAGACTTACCCAAAAACACAGGGAAGAATGATGCCTCATCATGCTGGACACAATATAAAATAGAGAATGAAAGACAATTCCTAACATAAGACAGACAAGAATCTAAATGAACAAAAGAGGTAAAAAGTAATTGGGAAATAAAACTACTTGTCTGGAGTAATAGGCACCTTTTTTTACCAGATGAACAACAGAGACAGCCCGTAGGGGGCCCAAATCAGGAGGACTGTCTGATACCTGTGGTTCACAGTGTCACAGTGGGAAAAGGATGAGTGTCTTTCACAAACAATATAAATCAAGACATTTATCTCAAACAGAGAAAAATAACCAGAGCCTACAATTACTATGATTGCCATGGTCACAGACCCAGGGAATGGAATGTCCTTCTTACATTCTCAGGAAAATTCAAACTGTGAAAAATTGACTCACTTCCTGGAAAGATAGGCAAAATAAAAAGCAATTAGGCAGCCATTATCTTTGGANTTGTTCTTGCTGGTTTGAGGTTTTTTTGCCTGGGATCATTATTATGTCACCATTTCAGAATGCACATACTTATGTACATCCTGGGTGCAAAATCTGGCGTTGTCTTTGTTAAACTTCATACGTTTGGCAATTGACCAGTCCTGTCATTGTCCAGGTCTCTGTGCAGGGCCTCTCTCCTTTCAAGGGAGTCAACAGCTCCTGCCAATTTAGTATCACTTGCAAACTTAGTACAGTTTTGACTAGCTTGTCTACATTTCTGCTAAAAGAAAGTAACTACAAAAAATGTAGAAAGACTGTCATGAAAAAAGCGTAGATAGGGGCTTTCCTTGGTAATTTATACTGGATAAAATGTGCATCCTGATTTGACAGGGTTCTGTGGATGGCAAGATCTTGTCATTTTTCTTCACACTCCATAATTTTTACTGGCAGAGAAAAACAAACAAAAAATCCAAATTAAAGCAAAATGTAACCTGAAAAGCTAAGAAATTCAACAGAAGTCAGAAAACAGAAAAAGGTATTTGTTCTCAAAATGTAAGTTTACATTACACACACTTTGAGCATAATTCATTAAGAAGTAAATTCAACAAGGAAAATCAGAGTACTGAGTATTATTTATGCCCAGCTTGATTAAGTAAACTTTGTGGTAGAGTTTTTAGCATTTCTTGGACTAACTCTGAAACACTGCATGCCAGATAAGCCACAAAGGAAAGAAAAGGCATAAAAAAAGCTCAAAAATTCAAAGGCTGCCAAGTTCTCTATTGTCAGTTCAAGACTTCCCATCCACCCTGTACACAGAAATCTCCTTGAACAGCATCTACACTATTTAAGTAGGTTATGGAAATGTTGAAGAAACATAAAAGAAGCGTAACAGAAGTTTAGTTTGCCAGCATCAGAGCAATGTCTCACACACTTGCTCTGGAGGAGAAGTAAATAAGAAATGGCCCACCTCTGCCAGACAGGATTTTAATGGAATTTGGATCCTAATACGCTTTGGCATTTCTCTGACCTTCTTTATATTATGAGCACCTTGTTCCTCTTCTCTCTTTATCTTATGTATGTCCCTTTACATGCTGCTAAAACATTTGACAAAACTTCCAGAGACTTCTGCCATTCCACTGTTAATCACTATCAGTAAATCACTGAGTTAAATTAATATCCCTTAAAAAATTGCAAGAGATACACAAAACTTTTCCTAAAGTCGAAGAACCCAAAAAAAAAAAATGCTTTCAAAACTATGATTCAAATATTGTCCCAATTATTCTTCTGCTTTTTCTTTCTTTTGTTATTTGTCCTAAATATCTTCCCCC
>VYZP01062825.1:0-11532 GCA_013400635.1 Hypocryptadius cinnamomeus
GATTATGGTGATCAAATTCAGAGATGAAAATAGTCTTTCCATGTTTGATTTAACTGACATCTTAAATGTAGGAAAAAGAATAAAAAAACCTTGCACAGTATTGCTGGATTCACCAGGGAAATAAGGATATGTGGCTTGCAGAGTTGCAAAAGTTTTCTAACATTTTCTTTCTCTCCACTCTTGATCCAGTTCCCAGGATGTTTAGTACGCCCAGGATTCACCTACATCACATGCCAGCATAGAAATCCCTCAGCAAGAATAAACTTATTCTGCTGTAAAACCAAGTGGAAGAAATAGAACTATCCTGACTCCCAAATCCGAGGGTGTTTCTTCTTTCCCTTTTTATGCATTACGCTACAAGTGTTGATCCCCAGTTTGACCAGTGAGAGAAAATGCATGTCCTCAGATTTTATTAAATCTAGGGAAATCCTAGTTTCATATTTTGTGCTGCTCCATAGCCATTTTAATGTTGATCACAAAAAATGGAGAGTATGAAGGAATTACTTTCCTCTTAGGTATTGTACAATTTTTGTGGAATTAACTGTGTTTCAAAGCAAGAATAACCTCCCAAAGAATATTAACTAGCTTTGTAACTACAAACAGTTTCAAACAGAAAAGTGCTTAGAAGGCATTTACCGGGTCTTTTAGATGGGGCTTATTTCTTATTTTTTGTAACTTACCTGGAATAAGGCAGCATTCATTTACCTTCTGGACAGGTATAAAAAGTATATCAAAAAGTTATCTGCAAAGGCTTACAAAATATCTGAGCATCTACATATTTCTACAGCATTGCAATTCAACTAGTAATTAATACTCTTGGCAAAGTAACTGGTTGAAGGGTTAATAGCTTCTGCTACTGAAAGAATATCTAACATGGTTTTAAACTATAAAAAAGAAACCTATCACCAATTTCAGTACCCAATACTTTTTGTGTTTTCATTATATTTTATGTACTTTTAACCATTACAGAATGACAGGAGGTTTTATTTTCTTAAGATATTAATATTTATGCACTTTCATTATTGCCAGAAAGCCAGCATCTTCTCAACGGTCAGATGAGGTTGTCTCCAAATTGCGGAACTACAACATTAGTTCATTTATTATTAATAGAGCTCATAAATACCCATGCCATCCAAAATAGCCTTAAACAATTTCACTTGAGCATGATCTGAATTATTTTTTCCCCCAGGGAATTCTATTTTCTGGTGCATAATTATGTGTCATCAGCTGGGACTGGAAGAACTCTGCTCCACCCCATTTTTTACAATAAATGACAGATATTATAGCCTACAGCTAGTAAAATATTTGACTAACTAGAAAACAAAAACAAGCAACATGGAGTGCTTATTATTTTTTACAAAAATATAACTAGATCACTAATAAACATTTTTAAAGTGTGCTTTATATACAGTTTGAAAGACTATTCTTGAAAGAGATGGAGTTCAGCAAAACCCCACAGTAAATTTAAAGTCATTGCAGAGAAGAATGTGGTAAGTGACCTTTAAAAATATTTCAACAGTGAATTACACTAGCCCTTGTATATAAGAATTAACAGATTTATAAATAGCTAGAGAAAACAGTTTCCACAGCTGTATACTCTGCTCCTAATTTGGAGGTTTGCAATGAAAGCAAACTACAAACTCCTAGAAAGAAGGAAATTTTCACTAGGCTGTCTATCCTTAACGTATTGAACTCTGAAGATATTTCATTATTTTTTGTTGATTGACCTGTTTATGCATAAAGGAGACAGACCAAGTCAGGCCCCACAATGGATTCAAGACTTTCTACAGCAACTCAAGTACATTACCAAATTTGTGATTCAGTCTCCTAAGATATGATCCACTGGAGAAACTTCAGTTTAACTCCAAACCAGACTCCTAATTCTTGCCCTCTATACCCTATCTTGCTGCTTTAAAGTGACTGTCTTTCAAATTATGAGCTATGAATTAATAGTACAATGGATCACCCACATGGAATATTATCTAAGTATTTGTTTATTTGGTATTTAAAAACATATACATTGTAGCTAAGACAGGAATAAATGCTTGTCATTCACAGAAAAAATTAAGTCAGACAGGATGAAAATAAAAATGGTTAAGATTAGAGCTGAGGGGGGTAAATATATCTTGACAAGGCACTAAAAGGAACAGCACTGTGATGGGTTGATCTTGGCTGGAGGCCAGATGCCTACCAAGGTGCTTCATCACTCCCCACTTCTTATCTGGACAGAGAGAGAAAATAAAATGGAAAACCATTCATAGGTTGAAATATGGGAGTTTGCTAAAGCAAAGGTGAAAGGTCGTGCATTCACAAGCAAAGAGAAATAAAAAATTTATTCTCTCCTTCCCATCTGCAGGCCATGATCTGCCACTTCCTGGGAAGCAGGGCTTCAGCATACAGAAGCCAAACACTGTAAATAACAAATGCCACCCTTTCCTCATCCATTTCTTAGATTTGTATCTGAACTGTGTCACATGGTATGGAATATCCCTTTGGTCACCTCTGGTCAGCTGGCCTGGCTGTGTCCCCTCCCAGGCTCTTGCCTACTCCTAGCCCTGTGATGGGGGGGAAAATGCTGAGAGACAGCTCTGCTGCTGTGCCAGCCCTGCCCAGCAGCATGCAACCACTGCTGTGTTTGCATGATACCAATGCACAGCTCTGTGAGGGCTGCCATGGCAAAAATTAACTTAATCTCAGCTAGAACAAATACAACCACATACAATAGTGACAATTGAAAATAATATTTAAAATCAAATAGATTCCTGGAAGGAAAAGTGGCAACAAGCTCAGGAGTGGAATAATGACTTTCAACCCTGTCACTGGAATAAATATATGAGCAGTTTTATTACAGAGAAATCATGAACCCTGTTTTTTAAGTACTTGAGATGGAGGTACATAGTCCTGTGAAGTGGTAATTAAATCAATACTGAGGAAAACAAACGTCCTTTTACAAGGGAATTTGACTTAATTCTGCTAATTTAACAATGAAAATTTATAGTTACTTCAATTAAAAATGGTTGTCAGAAAATTTCTCCAAGTTAGAAAAGGACGCAGGTAAATGGCAAATGCCTGTAAAAACCAATGTGATTTTAGAATTCTTCCTGTGGCCCTGGTCCTATTGATGTTGATTTTTCTTTCAATGCGACTCTAGGATTATATTTCTTAAGCTGCATGTATGCTGAGGTGCAAAATTAAATGTGTTCATTTTCTGATATTTTGATATAAAATTAATTTTACATTAAAAAAGAAACAAGTTAACAAAATCCCAACTTGTGAAAGAATGACAAATGAATAGGGCACTACTATATAGAAAAGTGACATAGGTTTTGTCTGATCATATTTTCAAAAAATCAAGATGCCATGCAGATGAAGGAGAAGGAGCTTGCTGGAGAAAAAAAAAAACTGAAAAAGAGATGTATCCAACATTGACTGAAAATGCTGAGGAACATCAAACAAAAAATAAATAAATAGCTTCTGTCATTGAGATTAAAAAAAGAAGATAGTAGAGATTGTACACTCACAATCTGCAGAGTCCTTTGTGCACAATTATATTTGTTATTGTATTTCCCTTGTAAAGCATTCAGTGACTAAATTTTAATTAAAAGAATCAATAACACTTTAATCTGTTTTTCTTTGGAAAGGATAAAATCTTAGAACTAAGATCTTAGAAGTACTTGGATCAGACTTTAAAAAAATAACTGCATCCATATTTTTTTCATAGGATCATAAAATCATGGAACACCAGGTTGGAAAGAACCAAGGTTCATCTGCTTCAACCTTTCTTGGCAAAAGCATGGACTAGGCAAGACAGTCCAGCCTTATGTCCCACAAAATCCTAGGTGTCTAATGTTGGGAAATCCACCTCTTCCCTGGGATTATTTTTCCAATAGCTGATTGTTCCTATTCTGTAAACTTTTTTTCCTGTGTCCCATTAGAATCTCCCTAGGTACAACTCCTACCTCTTGTCTTTTCCATGTAACTCTTTGTAAAAAGGAGTCTCCATTTTCTCTGTAGCACCCTTTTAAATACTGGGACATGGTCTCCCCTAAGCCTCCAGTTCTCAAGGCTGAACAAACGCAGCTCTCTCAGCCTTTCCTCACATGTCAGGCTTCCCAGCTCTTTAAACATCTCTGTGGCCCTTCTCTGGACCCTCTCCAGTCTGTCCACATCCTTTATTGTACAGTGGGGACCAAACCTGAACACAGTACTCCAGATGTGACCTGACAAGTGTTAAGTAGAGTGGGACAATGACTTCTTTATCTTTGCTGTTGATGCCCACATGGATGCAACCCAGCATCCTGTTGCCTTTCTTTGAGTCAACAGCACACTGTCCACTCATATAGAGCTGGTTGTCCACCAGGTCCTTCAGGTTCCTTTCCACAAAACTTCTCTCCAGCCAGGTAGATCACTACCTGTGTTTCACTCCTAGATTATTTTATCCTATGTGTAGGACCTTATATTTGTCCCTTACATTTGTTCATAAGGCCCACTTTTCCAACCTATCAAGGTCTTCCTACAGGGTGATTTCTGAAGTGTCCACTTCCCCATTCAATTCGTTGACAAATTTCATCAGGGTACACTTGATCCCATCCAATATGAACAGATTAAACACTTCAGGGCCCAATATGGATCCCTTGGGGACAGCATTTGTGACACATTGACAGATTCAAAAGGAGATGTGTTCCAGCATACTGTGGGTGTGATTGGTCAGTTTCCCACCCACAGCACAGACCACTAGACTACAGTGCATCAGTTTCTTCAGAAAAAATCTGTGGGAAACCACACTGAAGGTCTTGAAGAAATCTATGTAGGCAATGTTCAGTGCTTGGCTGATGTGGGACATAGAAAGCAATCAGTTTGTCAGGTGTAATTCACCCTTGGTAAATCTGTGTTGGCTTTTCCCAAACACGTGCTTCATCTGACTTTTGGCAGCCTGCAGGAGGTTTCATTATGTAACTTCTTCAGGACCTGAAGTAAGACCACATATTATAAAGGTTTTATGTTTTGCCCATATAACATGCTGCATCAACCTAATATATCTTGATAAAACCAAAATAATGCAGTATAACCCAAAATGTAGTTGAGACTTAAGTTCTGGAATCTGTTGGGTTTAGCTATTAGTAAAAGAATTTTTCAGGTCACATTTTTCTTGTGAGAACAGAGGCTCCTGGTGAATCTATTATCCAGTTTCTATGTATGTTCTGTAACTGATAAGTTATCAACGAAGCCCTTTCATATGTAAGAGATTCTATTAAAGAATTAATGAGGTTATTAAGGATCATGTTAAATCATGCCATAGGAATTCAAGAAGAAAAAAATAATAGGCACTCACAAGACACACACACATGAAAAAAAATCTGAAAATTGAATTAAGCTAGTTTCTACCTATTTATTTAAACATAGAAAGACAGCTTAATAAAGTTTTCCTGGATAGAACAAGTAGCTGGGGTTAAAATAGGAGTTTGTTTCTTAACTGCTGGGTTTTTGTACTTAAAAACCCAAATAAAATATGATTAATATATTTATAATTATTAAAAAAAAAACCAAACCAACAAACAGAATGTGTACTACAAGTGTCAGGACTACAAAAAAGTTAGTAATACACAATAGAAAAATCATTGACTAGCTGTTTCCAAACAGATTTTCCTTTTGTCTTCTTCATAAGAAGACAAAACAGAAAAAGTAATTTTATTTAATGTATGTCTTTACCTGTATTTTGAAGAACACTAACACTTTTTTTAGTATTAGTTTTCTTAAGGAGTTCTCAGCTATCAGTGTAGTCCTCATGCCATTTTCTCAGTTAAGCTAGCACAACTGTTTGCAGGTCTGGACCGTGAGATTGAGAAATTGATCCAGAGTAAAAATAAACCATTTTTCCTAGTTATTTTTAACAAAGGGAAGTGAGAATAAGGAACATCAGAAATGTAGGGACTGCCTGAGACAAGACAGGTGCTGAAAGGAGTGTTTATTAAACTATAACCTTTCATGTCTTATTCGCTCACATAGGTGCAAAAGCTTGAAATTAGAGGTAATTCAATCACAAATCCTCACTGAGTGCAGTAAGGCTAGATAGTATCCTTTCATTTTTTCCCCATTCTGGCTATTACAGGGCATGAAGGAGGGCCTTAAAACAAATATGGGGGTATCTAATTTTGAAATCTATTTTATTTTGGCTGCAAAGCGGTGTGATTCACAGAAAATCATGAAAATTTCTCTAAGGGAAAGGAGAGACAATAGAAATCCTGCAAAACTACAGATACTATGATAAAAAGAGCTGTCTCAGGGTAGTGTACAGCAAACAGAACCTGACTATATTTTCAATGTATCTGTTTGTCTGGTTTTTTCAGAGCTACAAATAGGTCTTGAAATGATATCTTACACATTCTGAAGATTTTGACAAACCACCTTCCTTCTCTCAAGAAGTGTAATTATAACTCATACGGTATGAAATTGAGCATCAAAAATCCCTGAAGCAGAGCCCTGTGTCAGCCTCCCTTAATGCTAAATACATTCCAGGCGGTGATGATGTGACAAAGCTAGCTTGAATACGAGAAGTGCACACTTCAATATTTGGTAGTCTTTCAACATAAAACTGCTTAAACAAACCCACGATAGAATTTTAAAGGTAGCATTTTTATGTGTTTTCTACTGCATGGACACAACATTGGTAGTTGCACTCCAACGTCTCAAATAATCAGAAAAGGAATTAAGATTATTTTTTGCTATTTTATAACATGTAAACTTGGTGATTAAAAATACCTATTGCCTGAAATCTAATTTAACACAAAATAACACATGCTGTTCTCGTTGCATATTTTCAGCAAGGGATGCTAAACAGATTGCAGTAGTTTGCTTGAAACTAAATGAGAGATCTCAAAGACACCATTGCCAGTATATAGATAGCAATAAATAATGATTAGTAATCACAATAAAAGAATTAAAAATCCAGCAGGTGTGTATATATAATAGAAATTTCCAAGTCTTATTTTTTCAAATTTCTCAGAAACTCGGTTTTAAAACACTTTGTGGAGGATTAAATTATTATCAGGCTTTGCCATAAGCAAAGTCAATAACAATTTTGACCTTGCTGACTGATCAGTGTGATTGCTTTTGAAAATCCCATATGATTATATTATAATTACAGTTTATCAAAGTAATATCTGAAACACTTTTTTCTGAGTAAAATGAATATTGGTGTTAAAAAATTAAAATAATTTTGAGACTAGAGAGGATATAGGGAAAATGGTGTCTCTTATTCAGCTAATATACATAAAATACATTCTTTTTATTCCACCAATGTTTAAAATTTATTTCATAATTTTTTTAGGAGTCAAGTCATATATGCCCTGACAACAGGTTTTTGGGTTTTTTTAATTATTTCTAGTATTCTTTATCCCCATAAATTGAGTTTTAATGTTGAAGAAAGAGATGAGAATGCTTGACATTTTCATAGATTCAAAAGAACTTTGAACCTACAGCTCAAATTTTGAATGAGTCTGAACCAACAGTCTGTGCTCAGGGTCCCACATGAGGCAAGCAAACACCAAAGCCTGGCAGTGACAGCAGCACCAGTCCCAAAGGCAGTGCAAGTGCCTCCTGAAGGTTCCCTCTATGTCAGCCAGCATTGGTATTTAACCTGCACTCACTTTAGCATTCGAATGAGGGTCCTGAGGACTTGCTGTGCCAGGCAGCTACCCTGACTGGCTTGACTTTAGGTTGAACCACGGTATGGAAACACCCACTGGCCCTGAATGTTGCTGGAAACATCTGTGAGATCCTTCTGGAACTACCCTCCCTTAGAGCCACTTCTCCTGAGCCTCCCGGAACAGCTGAAGACTGTGTGGACAATCTGCATAAGTGAGTCAGTCCCTCCCAAACCAACACAAGTGCTGGTTTGTCAGTGCTTTCATCCTTCCATTGATTTTTCTATTATGTTTGATCATGTAGGAGAAAGTTATCATTTATTATTCAATAATTAAAGCGTGTCTTATAAATGGAAACATTTTTTGGAACTTAAAAACTTTAAATATATTTTAATACTTAGTATTATTTTTTTGTCTTATTTTACATTCTACACTGCAAAGAATATTTCTGTATTGCTTTGTGACACATTTCTCTCAAACCCCTACATAATTGTAGTACTTAATGTACCATAGAACACCATTGGAAAATATCTCTGTGTACATGAAACAGAAATCCATACTGGAAAGTCTAATGTGTCATTTTCATTCTAAGAGATTTTTCAAAAGAAACACCATACTAAACAAAATATATTACCCATGGTGTCCAAGACTCAGCTGTAAATAATTTCAAATTTTATGAATCTACTGTGTCTTTAAACTGTTTTTTGGGTTTTTTTTAATCAATTTGGGATCATGAATTAAAAGTTCCATATAATCTTTCAAAAATTTGTATTTTAAATTTTATTACTTTTCAGCATCTATTATTGTGCAAAGTGCTGTCCAAGCAAAAACTTATAAAGACTGAAAAATGACTTTTTAAAGTATGAGGAAGTTGGTTGGGCATTACCTTTTCCTTCCTTTTTTTCCATTCAATGACAAAGGAGTGACCCTACTGCTCTTTACAACTACGTGAAAAGAGGTTGTAGCAAAGTGGAGATTGGTCTCCTCTCCCTGGCAACCAGAGACAGAACAAGAGGACATGGCCTCAAGCTCCACCAGGGGCGGTTTAGGTTGGACATCAGGAGGAATTTCGTCACAGAAAGGGTTGTTCGATATTGGAATGGGCTGACCAGGGAGCTGTAGGAGTCACCATGCCTGAAGGTGTTCAAGGTATGACTGGATGTGGCACCCAGTGGCATGGTCCAGTTGACAAGGTGGTGATCAGTCAAAGGTTGGATTGGATGAGCCCAGAGGTCTTCTCTAACCTGAATGCTTCTGTGATTCTGTGGCTACAAATAGATTTGATAGAATGCACTCCTTACACAACCTATTTAATTTTCAACAATTTTTAAAATTGTTATAATTTCAATTGATTGAACGTACAGTGTAGAGTTGGATAACTTGGTTTTGACAATATTCACTAACAGTTCAATATATATTGATTAGTAATGATTGTTACAAAAGTATATTGTATTTTGGTCTCTTTTATTTTTGACTTTAAAGAAAAATAATTTTACACCTGTTTATACACTGTTTCATAAAAAGGAGAAGGCAATTTTAACAAACATTAAATCTGTTCAATCCTTTAATATTGTAAGCCAGAGGCTTGGAGCAGGCTACAGAAAGATACACTGGTCAGGATCAGCACTTACATTTAATTGCTTTTGTTGTGTTTCTACAGAGCAATTAATTTAATTTGGAAATATTGTATTCACAGAGAACTGTACACTCAAATCTCTTTCTGACTTATATAATTGCCTAAGTAAGAGGACAGTTAGAAGGTTGGAAATTCCTGTTCCTCACTTGTATCTTAAAGGAAGACTTTATTTTAATAAATATACAATTTCTTTTGTGAATAATCACTCAGATTAATAGTACTTCATTAAAGATTATATTGTCTCCATGTAGAGACAATATAAGAGACATATAAGAGACATTCTCTCTTATTATATGTGTGAATTGGGACTGAATAATGTCATTATTTGGACCCTAGTCCATAACATATCACATCCAGTGAATGGTAAATCCACCTGTATAATTTCCAACATCAAAAGGGGTAAAATACAATATTTGTTCCCCTCAAAATATGTTCTTAGAAGGCTACATGTTAAGAATTGAATTCTAAAGCTAATATTGGGAAAACCAATTTTAAAATAATTTTGAATTTACCCTTATTTTGTTTCTTTTATGTTTATTAAAACAGGGAAAAGATGGGAATCCTAATATGACATGTTTCCTTTATTAAAATGATATTTTTGAAATATGTTGTTGAAAAGTGAGAGGTTGTAGAGGAATGTATTTTATACTCATTGGGTATGTGCTGTCCAGATTGAGTTCAAGCAATAATCGTAAAAAGCAAATCCAGAATTAGGCTGCATTGGTACTACTTGGCCATTCTTAAGTGCCTGATTAATGCTAGAACTTGTTAAGATGGCAAGCACTTCTAAGGGATGTCCCGAAGAGTGAGGCAGTTTAATGAATTATTTTTCATTTTGATTCCACTCAGAAATAAGTTGTGAGTTCACTAAAAAGTGTAGGGTAGTCTCTGCTCACTGTAAGGAACTTGACATTCACAATTAAGGCAAAACAGATCTCATCCTGGTGGAGGTGTCACATTACAGGTCAATGTCAGGTGCATAGTTTGACAATGACTAATTGAGAGAAGTTAGAATAATAATGAAATTATGTCTGACTCTGAATATCCCACAAATATCAGGGATGAAATGATAAGCACAGCTCACTACAACTGGATGTAAAGAATATCACACATTCCAGTGTCATTATTAGGAATTATTTGATATTTATGTCATTATGATATGTTTTACACAAAGTAAGAAGTACTTTGTATTTTTTTATATTTCTTTTTAACTGCTCAAAATTGAACTTTTTTTTTTCATCTTGGACCATCCCATACGTCAAGAGTTCATCTTCTCCTCATGATTAAGTCACCAAAACAAAACCAAATTCATTTTACCTTCCCACAAATAGATAAAATTTTTGTTTTATTATTGCAACAAAAACACCTTTAAAGGCATTGATGAATCCTTTCAACCAAATCTGGGTTATACTGATCTTCAGATAAGTTTTTCCAAGATTTTATCCATTCTGATAATCCTTAATTATTTAGTGACTAAAGGTTTTGATCAAAGATTTTTTTCCCATTTGCACACAGTTAGTAAAAGTCAGTTCCTGTCTCAGTGACCTTTAATGTGTTTGGACACTGAAAAAAAGTTATAAGTACAGATAATGTGAAGGTTTTTCAAGAAACCTCAAGATCCAGGTCACCCAGAAAAAACCTTTTATGCTGAAATATAAATAAATATATTAGAGAAGATATGCTGAAGTAATTATTGCATTTGCTACATTTGCTATGCTGTAAGATTGTGTCTTTCATTTAGCACAGTGAGAAAAAAAAATTTACTAAACTCTTTTCCTGACAACTTTTTTTGCTATACTATATGGAAAACATTCATTATACATATTGTTACACTAAATAACCAAGTAGAATAACTCCTAAATTTTTTAATATCAAGGATGTAATTTTTTTTAAAGATATTTTGAAAGTAACTGCAATTTCATAGTTATAAAATAATTTAAGCTGGAAAGACTTGTAGGATAGTTGAGCCCAGTCTTTAACCTACCACTCCCAAGTTGACTACTAAGCCACACCTGCAAGCAGCACATCTACAGCTCTTTTAAACACCTCCAGGAATGGTGACTCAGTCTCTTCTCTTTGTAGCCAGTTCCAGTGCTTGACAAACTTTTCTGTGATGAAATTTTTCCTAATATCCAATCTAAACCTTTGCTGGCGTGACTTTGAGGCAATTTTCTCTTGCCCTGTAACTCATTACTTGGGAGAAAAGGTTGACCCCCATCTGTCCACAGCCTCCTTTCAGGTAGCTGTAGAGAG
>VYZP01062860.1:352-26474 GCA_013400635.1 Hypocryptadius cinnamomeus
GCCAGACATATGCAGATTTGTGGCACTTTTTGCTGTTATGATTTTAAGGTGATGTCTTCTGAGCAGCTGCCATTTCTCATTGCTGTCAGAGCAGACCAGTACTTCAGACTGTTGCTGCTGGCACTGTGCCTTGTTGCAGAAATAGTTTATTTGTATAGGTTTTTGATTCTTCATATGTTGGAGACCTAATGCATTTTATTCATTCTTCTTCTGTCTGAAGGTAGCCAGTTCTCATTCTCCTTTTATAGACTCCATGTAGCTAACAGCTACCAACTGCTCTCGTGGAATGAGGATGAGGGTTTGTAGTAATTCTCTCCTCTGTTACTGCAAAGAGCTCTCTGGGTCTGTGCCAGTTTCTTCAGTGCTATCCCACTGTGATCCCATCACTTGTGTTTCAGATCCCTCGGTCTCTCCTTCCCTATCTAATTCTAGGCACTTGCTTTCCAGCGAGCTCTCTCAACAACGTGATACCAAGGCGTGAAGCTAACATCCTCCACGCTGGCGTTTTTTAGGAAGACTTGAAAGAGCCTCTCCTGCTTTGGCAGGCTGGCATCTGAAAAGAGGGAATGTTGGCAGCTTGCTCTTGGATTGGCCATTCTGGAGAAAGCAGCTTCATCTCTTAATTTTTATGCCTTTTACAGTCTCACATGTATGGAGTTTAACTTCCTTTCTTGGTGCAATAGATTAAGAGCTGTTGATTAGGCAGAGAGTGCATCACAGCTGGTTGAAAATCGAAGGTCAAGATTTTCAAAACGCTGAGGAAGATGAATAAGCAGCCTGCTTCCTTTGTAATTGTCTGAGCTGCTGGAGCACAGAATGTATGTAATTTGGGCCATTTATTTGCATTCCCAAATATGACCTTTTGAGCTAACTTTAGGTACTTCTGAAAAAAAATCTTGGCTAACTGTCAACAACATAATCAACAAGCAGAGAAACTAGTTCTAAGTAGACCACCCTGAAATAGTTCTGCTTTTGCTGGCAATTTATATTATTCCCCCCTGGATCTCTCCCTTGAGCAGAGTATCCGGTTAGATTTATTGTGGCTTCACCACAAATATGGTAGCAAAGTTCCCCCTAAATTTTCTCATGAGGAAGAAATCAGATACAAATGAGAAAATAAGGTGTTACAGATAGCATACAGCTTGTTTATAACCTTTTTCTTGAAAGAAAACACCTTCCAACATCTTTAAGCCTTACTTTTTGGATTCCTTATCCTGCAGGATCAGTAAAGCTCTGCTAGGCAAAGCTATTAATAAAGAATCAATAACATATATTCTGGCCCTGCACAGAGAATTTGGAAAGCAGTGTATCTCAGTTGCAGTGGACAGAAAAAATATTTTTAGAGGATATTTAGACTTCTGTGTTACAGCTGGGAGCTGCTTACCTTCTTTTATGAAAGACAGAGGAGCACTGAATTCCTAGCAAACCCACAGGAAACAGTAGAGATGTTTCTGATGCTTTAGAGCAGAGGTGCTCCAATGGGCACTCTGGCATGGGTGAGGATTTTAAGCACAGCTTGCCCAGACCTCACTGAGGTCTCAAACTGACATGTGGGAAACTTTTTGGTATTATTGGTATTTATTGCCAGACCTTACAGGTCTCCCAGGGGGCAGCTGCAGTTCACTGCCTCAGTCCCCAGCTGTGGAGGTGACATGTGGTACTTTTTCAGGAGCCAATCCTCAGTAAAACTAACAACTGGCCTTGAGCCTCCCCTGTTTGGGGACCCTTCCTGTGGGTCACAGTTGGGAATGTACCAATATTAGTTTCTCAGGGGTCACAAAGAGTTGTACTATTTCGTTAAATGGTGATAGGTTTTGTAGATTAGATCCTGAAATATAAATTTAAACTTTATCTTCCAAAGGTTTAAACCAGCAGTGGACTATTTGCTTTTGGATGAGTATCATGCAGAGGCATTAGCATTAAGTGTTGAGGGGCATTACACAACCATTTTCTTTGCTGCTGGATGGGAAGTCTATATTAAATAAAACCTGTCATGCAAAAGTTGAGTTAAATGACTGGTATTTGGTCCTGACACTGAAGAGATAATTAATGAAAACAAGCAGGTATGCAAAGAAAACTTTAATAAACCCCATAATAATGAAGTTTAGTACCAGTATGGTGCATATTCATACATTATACTCCATGAGCCTCTAGTGTTAACCCCTCACAGACAGAAAAATCTCAGTAGTAGAATGTGAGGAATCAGTTTCAGTACTAACCGAAATTGCACCTCAGGTGCAAAATACCTTAAGAATAGATGTATGTGGGAAAAGCAGTGTTATTTGCGCTAAATATTTTACAGTAATGCATGTGAAAAAAATAATGACTTTGTGCTGTAAGGATAGATGAGTTTAATCACATAAAATATTGCCTTCAATTAAATTGGTATTCCACACCCATGTACAACTTATTTTGTTAACTGCTTTTCACATTTTTTCTATCCTCTGATTAAATAAGAACCCATTTTCATTTCTTTTGTATCCACAAAACATCAAATCTGAATTTACTTCACAATTTTGTGCTTGTTTATTATCTACTGATTTACAGTTAATAAGTAGCAAACCCTTTTTTGTCCCTATTTATTACAGTTCAAATATTGTGGTGGATGTTGGAGGTACCCACCACTCTTGGCACTCTACATGCAGAAAACAGACAAGGGTCTTTGCAGGAATGCATATCCCAGTGTGGGATTCTTCTAATGTGATTCAGGTGCATATATCCATAAGACAGAAGTGTAAGAGGAAGGGAAGACATTCTCTTGGCTGATGGGTTTTGTCAGCTTGGTAGGACCGTGGTGGTTTCCCACCTTGTTAAATTGTTAACCAGTGTTTGAAAGGAATGTATACTCATCCAGAGTATGGATGAGTAAAAGGAATGCATACTCATCCATACTCATCATCCCAGAGGTTGTAGGAGAAAAAGAGGAACCTGGATTGTCCCATAATGAAGAGCAGTTCAGGGAGCAGGGTGAACTATTGAGGCACAAACTTGTGTCAAGTCAGCAGACACATTTGGCTGAGGCTGTATTTTAAATTCACAGTTGGCTACAGATTATTTGCGAGCCTTGCCCCGAAGACTGAAAATACCAAAAGGCTCCTGAATAAAATGTATCTGGAGAAGAAGAACTGTTCAGGATACTGGTTGCTGTTTGGTTCAAGGACACATTATTGGTAGGTCATTGCTTCATTTTCTGGTATAGGCAATTGCTCTCTTGGAGGCATTTCTATTTGTATTCCCTCTAGGACCACAATTTTTCCTTAGAGAATGTTTGCTTAGTTTTAAATCTAAGCAAGAACAAAATACATTGAAATTGTAGACCTGTTGGAAGGAGTCATCTATTTCTTATTTTCAGGGAGTTGGGCTTGCTTAGGGCAGGTCTGAATTGGTTTTGTGAATCTAGGAATGAGATGGATTTAGAGATACTTTATTTTGCTTAATTTCTCCCTACAAGATGATTTTTACCACCTTTAGATTAGATCTTTGTATGGAATAAATTTCATTCCTATCTAAATTAATTTAGGTTTCAATTTGTTAGCATTTTCTTGTTTGTATTGAGTATAAACCAGAGAAATGAATTAATCAGTATTAATTTTCTGTTTCCTAGCTCCATAGGTAGCTGTAACACAACAGTGGGACAATGAATGGCTATTTCCCTGAAGTTTCTTGAGATCCCAGGGCTGTGCTGTAATCTCCTCGAGGTTTAACTTGCATTTACTAACAGCCTAAGTTCTAGCCACAGAGGATATGATTAAAAAGTGCTGAAAGAAATGTTGATATTTAATTTCCTTTACATTAGCAGTGGCATTCCAAAAAGAAATAGGAGTTCAGAAATTGAACAAGCAAAAGGGAGAGTTGGGGAAAAGCTTCAGTTTTCTACTGTGCATTTGATTTTACTTAAGGGTATGTGATTTACTTATGCATGAGGAGTGAGAAGGCAGTGGTACCTCTCTGCAGGATCCTGGAGTAATTGTGCCCAGTTCCTGGGTATGTCATTGCCAGAAGAGTCAGTGACAAACTCATTGTATTGTTTTTCTCTGAATTGTCTCCATTTGTGGTCTGAAGCAAGCTTGGCTAAGCAATAGGCAATATGATATCCACATATGTTAGCCAAAGCAGTAAAAGCTGATAGGAATGAGTTAATACAGCAGGAGTGTATAATGTAGGTGAAATTGAGGTCTCTGGTTTGTGACCCCTGTCAGAGTTGACAGTGGCAGCTAAATCCTAGCTGCCCCAGCTGGCTGACCTACCATTTTTTAAGGTTGCTGCTCCTGTGGCAGAAGTGATGGAGCTGCTGTACCTGCTCCTCAGCAGCAGTGTACTGCTTGGTATTTTACCATCAACTAAAACCAGTTGTGCTTTATGTTGATATATTGTGCACTGTGGCATCAGTAGAGCTGATGTATTGCCTGCTATGCTATCTCTGCCATTTGAGTAGCAAGTTTTGACAAAGGGACAGAGAGGGTTTAAGGGGTAGCAAACTTTTTGGATGTCATTGCTATACATGCTGGGAACTGTGTGCCATAGTACTAAACTGGGAAAATGTAAACTGTAGGAAGAGGGGAAATATAAATTCCCTATTAGTGCCATATTAGAATATTACAACAGTCTTATGTTTTCACAAGGTTGCCTACTATCTTTGATTTTGAACTGTAGCTTGACAGTTTGAAATTTTATAGTGGAATTCCACCTGAATCTTGGTTTCCAAAGGCAACTGGCAAAGCTGTTAATTTATCAGACTCTTTGCCATTTGCTTGACTTCATCACAGAGTTCACAGCATTTTGCAAGGATACCCAATGCAGGTCCTAGCTCCAAAGGGAACAATAAACAATCAGACCATGACACATAATTAAATCACGGGATGGATGCAAGTCTTTTTCAACAGCATGGTAGATTGCTTGCCACAACCATATTACCTGAATGAGAAATTCTATGGCTGGACAGGAGCTCAAGCAAGCTCAGGAGGGAATGACCTGACCCCTCCAAACTATAGATTAACCATTTCAAGAAAACCATCTGAAGACACATTGTCTGAGAGATGCAGTAAAAAGATGGGACCCCAGGCTAGAGCAGGACAAAAGATCACAAAAAATACAGCTTGCATTTCTTGTTCCTAGGTTTCATAAAACTCTAGGGATCCCAGAAGTTGAAGACTACACAAGAGAATGAGCACTGTTTTTCCTTCACCCTCAGGAAGTAGGACAGAAAGTACCTTCTTGTAATCCTTCCTATGAGAGTGAGTCTCCACCTTTGGTCAGTGGAGACACAGAAGAAAAAGCAAATAAGGTTAGGTAGCAGAGGGAGGGTGAGACCCACAACAGTCATAATGCTCTGAACTGCTGCCTAAGCATGGAATTTATCTTGCATTCCTTGGAGGTGTACAGAGATTTTAGCAGTGCTGTTTGCTGCCTTTGAAATTGAGCAAGACTAAACTAAAAGCAGAATATGTGAGATCCAGTCCAATATGCAGAACGACTGGGGTTAGTGTGGGAAAGCTAAATATAGACAGTGCCTCTAATCAGAGTTGGAAGGCCAGGAATGGAGCAGTATGGCACACAAGATGCAGAAAGACATTCAATTAACCTTAATTCAAATTCAAGGTTTCAGTCTGTGCTGCTTTGCTGGCTGAGCCTGTGCGTCAAAGTACCCATGATATTTTGGTGAGGGCATTGCGATCTGTTGAGATTTTCACAGCCCACATCTAAAATCTATTTTTAGACTTCAGCTCTTAAAGGAGAAAAAAATAAGGGCAAGCTAGGATAATTTTCTAACAAAGTCTTAGAAAAATATTCATTTCTAGGCTGACAACCTTAATGGCCAGTTACGGATGAGCTACAAACCCCGGAAAATGGGGCTTATAATGGAAATTGCAATTCAACCATGTAACGATAGCATTGCAGATGGGATACGGCAACACACAGCCATTCCCTGCCTGACTGAACGGGCTGTCTCAGAGTTCTGAGGAACTTACCCACTCTGCACCCATCCACTCTGAGCTGGAAGGGAATCAGCAACCATCTCCTTACATGCTAACCTTCAAAAATATCAGCATATTGAGTAGTATCATGGCTGATTTCAGGCCTGGAAATAGGAGAAGGACATTTGGAATAGACTGTAAATAGCTGGCAAACTGAGGAATAGCTTGCTAGGAGAGAGGGGAAAGGAAAGAGGAAAGAAGCATCACTTCAGTGGCTTAAACCATGCCCATAAAAAAAGGGACAGATGTTTCCTATTGGAGCATCCCCTTATAAAACAGCTTCATCCCTGCAAAGCAGCATACTGCAGCTTCTATATATAACTGCAGAGTAACACAGCATGACTGAGGGTTTACAGAAGCTTGTTTACTTGTAAAACATTAGGGACAAAATCAGATAGCTAGGAGCAGGTGGGATGTCTCCTGATAAGCGCCCAATATTTCTGTGTACAGCAGCACACTGGTTTTGTCTGCCTTCACAGAAGGTGCTGTTACATTCCTGCAGCCAGTGATGGTTGTCAGTTCAGATTGCTACTTTTTGCATTTCTGTAAAAGCATCCAGAAGGTTGAGCTTTAGGCCATCCAAGGCCAGATAATTGAGGGCTAATGTAGTCTCCATATCCTTAAGTCTGTTTCCATGCACAAGTGCATTATGGTGTTTCATTACCAGATCATATAACAGTGTGATGTGACAATGTGACATACTATTCAGCAAAACAGGAAATGTTGAGAAACCTTTCTATGTTATTCACATCAGCAGCTTTCAATTAAAAAAGTGGCATGCCCTCCATGATGGAATGAGTACAGATGCATTAGTATTCCTCATAGAGCATCACTCTTGTCATTATGGTAATGACAGATTTTGCATGCTTAACCTATCAGTCATAAAAAGAGTATGTTTATTTCCACAGATCCAGATTGTTCTCCCCCCACATGTACTCAAGTAAGTGAGACAATTCCAGGATTAAGGGTCTCAGTAATGTCAGTAGGATTAAGGCAAACATTTTTCAGAAGTGACCGGGATTTGTTAAAAGCCTCTTTCTTTAAAGTGTTATTTTTGATGCATTCCAACAAGCACAGTTTTTCACTAGGTTCATCACATACTGCAGTGCCTCAGCTGCAAAATCTGGATTCAAATTCATAGCTGGACCAAAATCTCAGGTCTTCTGCCTTTCACAGAAACAGGATAATTTGTTTCACGACAGCCAAATTCCCTAGGAGCAGGACTTAGTATCAGAAGATAAGGACTCCTTTTCCAGATATACTCTCAGGTACATCATTTCACTTGTATTTCAGTTTCACCATTTCTGACAAAGAGGTTAAATAAACTTTTCTGTGTGGTGAAAGAGAATCATATCTGTAGGATACATAAAGCATATTAGCATATCTATATTCAAAGAGTTATTTGATAATATAAAATATTACACTTCAGAAAAAAAAATTAAAAATTCTAGAGGACACTCTCCCAGCCTTATAAAAAAGTCCAGACTTATTTGTTTCACAAGCATTCCCATTCAATCCTTGTTAACAATTTCTGACCATGAAGTCTCACAGGCAGCCCAGTCCCAATAGGGCATCAGCATTTGGAAAAGCTTTCCCTGACTGTAGTTGGCTCGAAGTGCCCCTTGCTGGAAATGCACGGCTGTGCAGCCAGCAGGGGCAGGCGGGATGGTGCTCGCCAGGGTGTGAATTCGCAGGGCATTAGCTGCTCTCCATTAACTCCCGTAGTAGCAAATGTGTCATTGTATTCACAGGAGTGTTCTTAGTACAGATTAAGACTATCCACACAGGAAGCTGGTGTGGAGTAACTAGGGCGGTATAAATTCACATCTTAGCTTAGTTGGTATTGTAGACAAGCCTGCTGTCTATCCACCTACTTGTTTTATGTTCTTGCAATACTACTTTTCTTCAACTGCCTCACTTCTGAATATGATTGTGGACCTATCTTCCTTTTTGTCCTTGAGAGTCATTTGTTGCATGCTGCCCACCAGGCAAACCTCCAGTTCCTGCAGCTGCCCTCACGTGTAGTACCAGTGGTCTCTGAGCTCTCAGCACTAGGCTGAAAATGTGGATGCCGTAGGCTGAAAGCCCAACTTAAACCCGCTGCCATATTTCCAACTGCAGCTGGTATTCTCTCTGTGGCCATCCTCCTCCATCCTCCACAACCAACTTCATCTTTGTCCTCCTCCTCTGGCAGCTACAAAGCCAGCCCTTTGTAGCTGGCTTGTTTAGAGCTGTTTGAGAAACACAAAGTCTTAATGCAATCTAAGCGTGAACTCACTGATCCCGTATTCTGAGAGCAACATGCTCAGGGGACCATGTGGAACTGTGCCCGATCAGAACTGATATGATTTAATTGCTCATTTTATAATAAACTCAACAATTCTAAATTGTCTAGACTCTTTTGGCTGGATATAAAGCTAATCATTGTAGCCCAGAAATGCTGTAAACTTCCCTTTAGCACCTGCTCCGCCTCACTGCTGGCTTTTATGCTGTTGCTCAGCTTGTTGCCTGGTGGTTGCATGGGACAGGATTGATGTCCTTTATAGTTCATGAGGGTCTGGGAGAATGGGGGACCCCTATCCTGTTACACGGGGCACAGCCGCAGCACAAGTGATGGTGATCGTGATTACAGCTGACAACTGAAATGAATGGTGCTCTGCAGACCTTGTCCACTTCAGCTGCATTAACACTGAAGGGCAGAGAATACAGCCAATGTTGAAAGCTAGGATGAAACTGGTAGTGTTACAGTTGTGTTTTCCCTCCCCTTTTCACAACCAGATTACACACATTATTAAGAACATTTTCCTGCATGCTTTGCACTATTCCTTTGCTGTCAATGGTGGAGGAATGCAAGAGCAAGCCTAGCTTTCCTACACTTTCTGTCTTTCTCCCTTGCTAAAGTATGTGGGACTCGATGCCTAATCCATACAATTTCTAGGGCATGCTACTTGAAGAGAATACACCATTATTAATAGAGGACATCACCAAAATGCCTGAACAATGCCCCATTGTGAGGGTGGAGAGAGGTTGTTGATGGTTCAGCTCCAAGCCTTGAATTCCCTCTGCTAACCCTGCAACTGACCCTCGGGAACCTTTTTGCCTTTCCTGCTTCCCCTGTCTTTTCCTGAAGAGTCTTTGTTGCCTTTCTGTTAATAAGGGTCCTTGGTGTACTCATTTGTACTCATGTACTCAATACATGGTGATTTGCACTTCCAGCTCACAGATAATCAATAGTCAGGAAATTGCTTGAGTTCCAGAAATAAAAAAATAAAGGTCCGGAGACCTTAAATACTGTATTTAAGGATGTGCTTTGCAGAAGAGAAAGAAGACTGCTCCCCATCTGCTCCCAGCTTCTGCACTGTACTTCTTTCAAATACAGGGTTATTAATTCAGTAAGTGGGAAATTCTCCTCAAAATCCTCTCTGAAAGCTTGATGAGGTGTATGCCCACTTCCCTGTAACTGAGGCAGGATTCTAACTTTTTATCACAAGGCCATCATAAATAATGGATTTTAGGGGAAGTTGGAATCATTGCTAGGAAGTCTTACTGCTCCCCAACCACAGATGGAAAGCTCTTTCAGATGGACACCTTGTACTGATTTCCTTGCTGAAAACATTAATAAATGTAGATTTTGGCTTCCTACCCAGGGCTTTGAAGAAATTGCTCTTATAAAATCTCTCCTCCACTCACTGAGAGGTTTTTTTCCCTTCCAAAGCTACCAGTGTCTCAATGCAAGTAAGTTTAGCCAGGGTGTTTTGCAGAGCATATATTTTGAAGAGGGTGTAGCTGCTTCTCACTTTTGACCCTGCAAGCCTGCACTCGGGCACTACGGTTACAAGCTTACTCAAATGCAGCTTTTAAATATCCAAGTGAAAAGTGTGTGTGTGATGATGGTTCTGAGTTTCTGGTTAGGTCAAGTAGGTAAGATTTATGATGGTCTTCAGTTTTAATTTCCGTGTTTCAAGTAAACACTTATTACTAGTTTTGTAAACAATGTGATGAATAAATTAACTGTGTTTCTAAGCTTCAGCAACTTTAACTAATTTGATAATATTGGCTTTTAATTTATTTATTTATTTTAAAAATAAGTATAAGCAGATTAACTACTGCCAGTGTGAATGTTTGGATTTATTGATTTGACAGTCTAACATTGACCTCCTGTCTTGGTCAATATTTGCCTAGGAGGTTATTAAATCTTAGTGTCTTTTACAAATGTCAGTATATATATGGTAACTGGAACAGAAGAAAATTGCAATACTAAAAGTTTTATTAACCAATAATGAAAGTTTGGTCAAGCTAATTATTTTCAGGTTAAACTCAAATTAATCAAACCACTGGGCTGCTTTTTTAAGAGTGGTCAAGCATCTTGACCTGCAATTTAGAGATGCTTAGTTTCAATTTATCTGAGTTTAATAAAGGAAAGCATGGGGTGGGGGGAGAAGAACCAACCAAGACGTTTGATTTATAGTGGAGTAAAACATTTTGATTAACCACAGATTAATATATTTGTTTGGATGTGGAAGAAAAGCCAACTGAAGGAACAAAAAGAAAACCACAACTCTTTTCCTCTCACTTCAGCTAACAAACAGAAAAAGTAGTGCTCTGAGCAGTGCTTGTTATTGCATTTGCTATATTTCACTAGACATATCAGGAAATTTCTCTTCATTATGGTAGTCTAATTTAGATTTTAAGAAAACAGGGGCGAAAAAAGACAGACAAATATTTATCTCCAGGGAGGAAACAACTGATTCAGCTGCAGCCAACTGTTTCCATACATTTAGCAGAGTACATTCCTCCAGGGCTCCCACACTGCTGACCTATAAAAGGTGAGTGCAAGTAGCTTCTCAAGGTGTTATCTTTCCAGGCTAGACACAAGACTGTTAACAACACGAAAAAGGAAATAGTTTCCCTTTTTCTCGTTGCTGGAGGGCTTGTTTTCCTCCTTCTAACAGGTTTCTCACAGCTCTGCCACTTAATAATAAAAGGAGATGGCACTGGTCCCCATCACACATTCTCCCCATTTCTCTGGGCATAGGTATTCAACAAAAAGGAATGTTCCTCTAAAGTTTTGCCCAGCTCTTCTCTGAATTACTGCAGGACGGCTCATGCCATTCCACAGCTGTTGTCTTGTTTACATAGCATGGTTTAAATGGACATTCCCATCATGGGACATATGGAGCATGGATGTTACATACTGCATTCTAGAATAAAGCTAGTTAAATCCCATTTTTATGGCTTGAGTTTTCAAGTCCCTGTGAGACTTTGCGGCAGGAGACTGACAGGAGGGACAGGTGTATCGTGGCTTCAGCCTGGTGACAAGTTTTCACATTCAGCTGCATTCTTCCAGCAGCAAAGGGCCGAGCAGCTGGCAGCCCCCAAGCCTCCTTGCCTCTGCAGGAATGCCTGTGGCAGGGAGAAGAATGTGCTGCATCCCTGTCCCATCACGCAGCCGCATTGCAACACAGGCACGGCTGCTGATCCTGCTCGTCAGGTGAGGCCTCCCTTGGATGCAGCCTCTGTTACCCTTATTTACCCTGGATGGGGGCTTGGGCTCCTTACCTGGAGAGATGCTGAGCATTTTCAGGCAGTGAGCAGATCCCATAACAAAGAATATGCAAAAAATAGGGCTTGCTGAAATCAGATCTCTTTTTGCAAACGTTTTCAACTTTGGAAATTGACTGAAAACTAGGCATAGTTTATCATGTTTCCTTGTTTGCTTAAACAGAGATTTTAATAGGAATATATTACACAAGTTTTTGCAGGATACAGTGTGAAAAGGGTCCTTCTGAAGCCCATTCTGCCTGTGAGCAAGGTAAGTCCAGTAAGTGAACATTCCAAGATACAGATATCCTTTGTGTGCCTCCGTTAGGAAGCTCTTTTGAGGAACAGGTGTATAACACAACTGAGAAAGCCCAAAAACAAACAAAGAGTGGGCTTCTTTTGGTTGCATGGCATCTAAGGGCAACTATGATATGAAGCAAAGGGCTAAATTACACTTTGTACTACATGGATGTGCTATGGAGGAAAGTACATCCTGTCCACTCCCTCTCTCTCCCTCATGTTGCACCCCTCATGGTCTGCAGAAATGTTTCTTCACAGCTCAACAAGGGGAGGAGCTGGCGCTGCTGGCCAGGTTGAGAAGTTTCTGTAGAAACATAAAGCTGGGGTCAACAGGCTGGGCATATATGCTGGCTACCCTGGCAGAGTGGGCATAGGGAAGGCTCCCTGCAAGGTCCTTCCCCCAGCTTTCACCCAGGCTGTCCCTCCTCCTCCTCTTGTGCACATTTGTGGTGCTATGGCAGTGGGCAGGATGAAGTACTGCACCAGATCCCTATCAGGGATCCATTCAGTCTATGAACCCAGCCATAGGAAAAATAGCCAAGAAAAAGCAGGAACCAGTCACCGTCTTTGGTTGTAAAAGAGGAATGGTGTGAAATCCAGGGTGAAGTTCCAGCCCCACACCCCATCACATCAGCTATAGCCGGCAGGCAAGCGCTCTGCGGAGTCTTTTCTTGCAAGATGTGTTATAGGTATTTCTGCATACAAGCTATTTCCTCTTTTTTGTTTTCGCCTTTGAAGGTCACTGTGAGGGTGAGCTGCGTCATTGGACAGCTCAGGAAAGGCAGGTGCTACAATTACCTAGTCTAAGAAATCAGGCAAGAGCATTAGCTCTTTTGCAAGGAGAGCAAGCATCTGGAATCTTTCTCCTTTCACAGCAATCCCATTTGCTGTGAAATGATTGAACTCAGATCCCTCAATTTTCCTTGAAGACTATCTACAAGTACCAGCCAGCTGATCTGCAGCAATCTAGGGGGTAAGGGATATATAAATCCCCTTCATTTATGGCCACCTTCCTCCCACCCTCCTCCAAAATCATATTCTCTCCCTCCCAGTAGCAGCAGCAGCGAGGGATGCATCCACGCCGTGGCAGGGAGGACAAGGCGGGTGTGGAGCTGCGGTGTTGCCTGGTAACCACCTGCGGGGAGCCGGGGTGCCGCAGCTCTCAGACAAATGGGTGCCCCGCAGCTGGCCTGAGGATCAGCAGTGCTCAACGCGGGCCCCTCCTGCCCAGCAGCTTCGCGCTGGTCGTCGCATTTGAGAAGTTTGGCTCCTTTTCTCATCTCTGCAATTGATGTTGTGCCCTTCGAGCATGGCTTTGGAACAGTCCAAGTTCATAAGCACGATGCAAGGCTATTCTGCACAGATGGATAAGGATCTGACTCTCAACACCATGGCAGAAGGGCTCAATGGCACAAGAACTCATTTATTTATGAAAACATTCCTATTTGGTTATATTTATCATATAATTTTTATGATGTTCTGAGAGTCTGTTATGTGATATACTTAAAATACATTTTGGGATTCTGACATATTTGGATTTGGTCAGATGTGGAGCTTGGCTCCAGATCAGAATCTCACTTACATTAAATCTAGCTGTGGTATGAAACCCTAGAACTAGGATTTGTATTCAAACTAAACAATACTAGAATCCTACAAGCAGTTCCTGTAAGAGCTCAGCTATATTTGGTGACTACCTGAGCAGCTGAGGGTTTAAATAAAGCCAGTACTGCTTCTCAACTTTTACCAGCATGATCAGCAGTTTTGTTAAAAAGAAAAAAGAAATTAGGCTTATTTTTGAAACCTAATTGAAACATAGGCTTCTCTCACCCCCCAAAAAAAGGAAAATGTTAATTATTCTTTCTCTAATTATTTGTAATTATTCTTTCTAAGACTTTCCTTTCTTTATAATTTTCTTAGCAATTTATGAGCCAACAACTTAAGGGGAAGAGTAAAGATGACCAAAGCAATGTGAAATATCATGTATTTGATGGTGTTGAACACTGATACCAAATTTGTAACTTTGCACATTACTGGCTTAAAACTCAGAAGGAAAATCCAAACCAGAATCAGAATGTAGCAGAACATTTATTTTGGCACACTGAACATAGAGGCACATATTTAGAACAGCTTGCAGAGGAAGAGTCACACCTTTAAAAAACAAAGCCTTGTGTTCACACCTCACTTGTGAAAACTGGACCTAAAAGTAACATAATGGTTTCACTACATTAAACATTCTGCAGCACATGGAGCCATCAAGAACTTCCTTAGTTCCTGGAAACTCCAAGCTGTTTAAGACTGTTCCTTGCCATGATCCCTGCAAAGATGCAGGCCCGGATCATGGGTGCTCCTGACACAACACTGGCACTGTACAGGCTTCAGGGGCTTTCTCCCCAGTTTCACACCCAGCCACATCATCCCATTTTGTTCCAGCAAGGAGGCATCCAGCCTTGTGCACCCAGACTGCCAATGGAACATGGTAATGGAAGGTAATCAGGCAATTCACTTGAAAAGCACACTCCTGGTCTGAGCTGGACCATTCATGTCTGCCCAGCCTGGTGGGGCAGCAGCTGCTGAGCACCTCTTATTGTCACTGTAGGCAGGGGTACAGCCCAGAGGTGCCCCTTTCTGTCTCTGCCTCTCTGCTGGTGATCTGGTAACACAGTAAAACCTTAATTGGTTCCTGCCTTCCTGCCACCCTCTCTGTGCTCAGTGCCACTGTACATACTGACATGTTTGTGAAGCTCTGCACATGCCTATGAAGCACAGCAGGCAGCATGGAAACGCTCCATGCTCTTTTTGACAACTATGCCATTTACATAGTGCATTGGCTAAAGGCTCCCCTAGATGTTGCAGATAATCCCCCAATATTCCAGCCTGGTAAATGAGGAGGAGTCATCTTGTTTCCTCCTGGTGCTGCACCTCAGGAGTGTCTTCTTCCCAGTCTGAGCTCCTCACAATGGCCAGCAGGTCAGGCATGACAAGGCTCTGCACAATGCTCAGACAAACCCAACCCCTCTGCCTCCTGCTGTGCAAGAGGTGTGGGCCTGCCTTAGTAAATGTGTTTGTAGAATCAGCAGCAGTGAGAACAAACCAGGAGGTAAATCACCTGTTTAGCCAACGGGAAGAATTCAAAAAGCACAAATATGGCAGGTCTTCATTAAAAAGGGATGAGGCTGTCTCTAAATCTTCAAAGCACATAAAACTAATTTATTTTCAAATTCACTAATGATCTGAGACTTCAGTTCTTACATTTTCAAACTCTTCTGAGATCTGGAGGACAAGAACTATTCTTGTTCTTTGTCCTCTCTGAAGGAGCCGCCACCCATTGTGCTGTCTTGCAGAAAAGGACCAGAGGAAAATGTTTCACTCTGAGACATTCCCAGATTTCTGGCTACATAGTCCTGCTCAACAGCTAAAGAAAGCACACCCAGAAGAAAAGTAAAGACATGAACAAAAGCCTAAAGAGGAAGCCCATGGCATGAGTGATTGTGTATTTTGACTTGAAGAGGAACAGCAGAGGCCAGGGACAAGTCAGCATTTTGGCATGAGGTGATGGCTCAGAAAGCCACTTCCAGAGTCAGTTTTTGGGGGGCTGCCACACTGTGTGGCTGAGGTGCTTGGGTGCTGCTGGGCCCTGCTTGCTGCAGAGGAGCTGCCTGCAGCAGAGCACCCAGCCAGGGGCAGCCCCACAGCACAGCCCTGCAGCTGCACAGCCAATGTGAGCCAAAGCTCTTACTTTGTTGGTGCTCACAAGGCCACTGTTAACAGGAGAGGGGAAAAATAGAAAAAAATAGTAAAAAGCAAACAGTAATATAGTAATTTTCCTCTCAGCACCAGGACTATTACTGGTGTCCCTGTGTATGGCTCACACACCCCTTTATTATGTACACCTTTGAAGTGCTGTCTTCAAAGATAGGGTCCATGTTCTCTCTCACTCTCCAGTGCTGTAACTTTTCCAGATGGAATGATACTTTATTAAGCACTCCTTCATTACTCTATCTGCTACTTCTCTCACCTGGGAAATAAAGGTTAATTGGCCATGTGCAATTACTGATTCATATCACAGGCACACGAGATAGCAGGGATTAACTAACAATCATTGCAAAAAATGGCAATGACTGTGCTAGAAATGCCTTGTAATCCTCACACAAAACTAGAGCTTGTGACCAGCATACTACCCAGGTAACTGTAAACTGTGCAGCCATTCAGACATTTCTGGAAGCTAGCTACATGCAACTAAATAAGTCATATATGATAAATTGCAACATCCTCAAAATCTCAAGTGTTAAGTGCCTTCTTTCTAAGATTTCTAAGCTATGGTTCATATATGCCCAGATCATTTTCCTTTAAAACTAAATTTCATGCAGGTGACCTATCCTCCTCCTCCTTGGTATTCTGTTCTACTTTGTTAGCAATTAGTACTGTAGAAAATACATCTTTAGTCCAGAACAGATTTACAACTCATTTAACAGTTCATTGTTGGATAATGGAAAAACAATTTAATCAAAGGCTGGAGCTAAATGGTTCATCTGAGTACAGAAATGCTGTTTATTATTTTGGAGCTGTATAGAAATGGCACTTGATGGCTCATGCTACTATTTCAAGAAGGAAACAGAACATGAAACTGGATATTAACCCTCCTTCTGCCTGCCACAAGCAGCATCCCTGCCCATGGGCTGAGACTGAACTTCATAGGAAAACTCTTCCTTTCCCAAAAGGACCACACGAAGCCATCTACTCCAACAGGGCTGCCCAACCCTACAGCCCACAGCACTTTTCCATCAATGCTAGAGCTGTAACTTGTGAAGTACTTAAGGATTAAAGACACTGTGGGAAAAAAAAGGGCTGTATTTTTCAAGCTCAAAGAAGGCTAATAAATAAATGAAACTTTATAGGAGTCTTAGAACATCATATGGCTTCAGGCAAGTACATGTTCCTTTTCAGATCAAAACAGAGGGGAAGCATTTTTGGTCTCTGAATGAAAATGGGTTTGGAGAGGAAGCAAACAGCATCTCTTAAATGGAAGTGAAAAAGAAAACAGCACAAAGAGCCATATGCCTGGCATCCTTGAGAGTCCTCAAGAGGGGAGGGAGGGAGTCGTGTTAGAAGGGTGAGATATGGTCTACCCTTGTGTAGACAGGGAAATAAGAAAATAGCTTCAATAGGTAAGAAATGCCAAAGAAATAAAATAGGTATGTTAAGAGAGGTGTTAAAGAGGATTATTTTCCCTCAATGCATTCCCTGAAATCCCATTTAATGTTAATGGGACTTGAATACACAGCTCATGGGGAAAGAACAGTGATCTTTGTGGCCTTAAATAGGATCCTTCAAAATTCATATCAGCACAAGAGGCAGACAAAACAAGTTGCTTAAGTGCTAAAAAAAATGCAGACTTTAGATGCACAGAATAAGCCATTGGGAAAACAAAATAAAATCAATAAAACAGAGGAAATAAAGAGTTGATGTGAGAGTCATACCCTAAACTCAGGTAATTTCTTTGCCTTTGGCAGATCTCATTGGCCTGTGGCAATGCCATTAGGTATGTAGCTCACAAGGAGCTCCTGCCAACACATATCCCTTTCCATCAGCACGTCACTGTTCCATACAGCCACCATCACAAAAAGTCAAGAGACAGCATTGCAAATGTTTGTACTGAGCTGCAATGCTCCTCAAAGGGTTCAGGAAGATGTAACAGGTCAGTCTTCAGCGGGGGTTTGGCAGCAGAGCTCTGCGGAGACCTACAGAGCTTGGATGGGGTAGCATTGCAGCTGCAGTTGGAAAGGGACAAACTGCTGGAAAGAAGGATGCTGTCTCTGAGCTAAGGGGAAGATGAGACAAGCCTTTAATTGGGGGAGGATCACAGGAGCCACAAGAGGAAAGAGTGAAGGTGTGACATAAACACAGAGGGTGATTTTGATGGGTCCCAGCTCCTCACTGTAATAAATCAGTACATGTTAGCATCAAATCTAGAAGAAGCAACATTCAGGCAGACTCCTTTGAAGAGCTGATTGCACCAACATGCTCTGATTCAAAAGGGTATGAATGGCAGCAGCAGTAAGCCTGCCCACAGCTTATCTGCATTTCTTTGTCAATAAATCTTTTCAAATGAGCTTCTAGTGAAAAAAAAACAAGAACAAAAAACAAAACCCAAACAAACCAGCCTTCAGATGAAAGCACTAGGGCAGCGTGCAGCTCCCCTGAGATGCAGAGCAGGAGTTTGATTATGGTTGAGTGTTGAGGAGCAACTAGACTGCAGCACAGCTGCAATCTAACCCTAACCCTAACCCTAACCCTAACCAAGAGGCTGCAAAGGCCCTCGGACTCTCATATTGGTCCAAGAAACTTTACATCACAGTTGTCGCTCATGAACTTTTACTGCTGATTTATAGTATGGTTTCAGAACTCTTCACTCTTTTATAAGTGCATGGGACTTTATATATACTTCCTATAAATACAGATTGAGAAGAAGGCTTTGGAGTGTTTTTTACACATTGTAATCACATAGAAGCATGCTATCACTTGCATAAAAACCAAAAAAATATTCCCTCTTTCTACCTATGTATATATATTTATATATATCCCCCATTTTATTTTAAGCATATGGGCTGGTATTCCTGTGGGTAAACCACCTAAAAATTAGTTCCAGAACAGACACATTAATGGAGACTCAAATAACTAAAATGTAAAGTACAGCTGAGGAAACCTTGGCAGCAAAATATTCGAGCATCGCCAGAAAAAGTAGGTTCCTACTTTACAGCCAAATTTCATTACCTTTTCATGACCAATACTACCAGTTGGCTTTGGTCTTAGAAACTTTAAAGAATTTCTTATGTTCTGGAGATTCAGGTATCATTGCTTGCAGTCGTAACACGTAGAAGTGTGATGCTGTGAGACTTCACTGGCTGAGTTGGGGTCAGCTGAGCCCGATGCCTGGCTGGGAATTTCCCAGATGCTCCTGGGTGGCTGCAATGGGAGTGTCAGGAGCAGCACAGCCTGCCAGCACTGCTACTGTGGGCACTGCTGCTACCGTGCTGCTTCCAGCTCTCTCCCTGTGGCACGGAGCTGACAGGTGCTGTCTCACAGCCATTAAAGATTCCAGGAGACATTTTATAGGTGAGTGAGCTGTGGATGCCTATTTGCTGGTTTCCTGCGGGAAGCTGCTCTGATGCCGGATTTTACATTCATCACAAAGTTCATTGGAAAAGGTATCTTCACTTCCTTTCTGATCTTTTTGCAAAGCATCTGCTATGTTTCATGCAGGCTACAGCTGATTTCTTTGGAAGGGAGTGATTCCTACATAGGATTTACACATGACAGCAGCAGGCAGAGAGAGCATTGAGGGGCAGGCTTAATCCTCAGCTGTGCTCCAGCTGATATCAAAGAGCTTTTATATTTAATAAGTCTCAAGCACTTAAAATCACAGAGGACAGACAAGTACAGAAAAATACAGCAGAACCAAAGTATCCTCAAGGGCAAGATGAAACGGAAAATTAAGAGCCCAAGATTTCTTAAATGAGTAGAAGTCCACATTCAATAAAAATGAAGAATTATACACAAATCATCCTGCTGTTTCAGGAGGATAGTTTATCTAAATATCATGTCAGGCAAAAACCACTGGAGCGCTGGTGTTGAGTAGGTATGTGTCAGAAAGCAGACATACAAGTAAATACCCTGGGAGAGGGCTTCTCCCCAAGCCTTTTTTCCCTCTCTTTGATTCAGGAGACTGAACCCCAAAAATAATAGATCCTTCTCCAGAGAGCCTTTCTGTGTTCTGCTACTCTGCTCACCCACCTGGCCTTCCACATCAAGCAGAAAATACTTCAGTTGCAGTGATCAAAACATTCCCTGTCCTGTCTCACTGGGGGAATGCTACTCCCAAAGCCCACTGGGGTTGTTTCTGTCCCTCTAACACAAGGATGGTTTTAATGTTGGACTTATGCTGTTATTAACCAGAAACATCAGAAAGACATGTTTTTAGAGGTTTTAACCAACCCAGAACAAAGCTCTCAGCTGGAAGACACTCTTTCTTGCTACAAGACATTCACTGTGTGCAGGGAAATCTCTCCACATGCAAGAGGCACCATCTTCATCTTAAGATCTGCTGAGCCCAGACAAGATGTCTTCATCATGTTCTCCAGTTAGCTGGTAAAATACAAGCTTTAAAGTTCCTGTACCTCCTCACAGTCCCTATATATATGAATATCAAGTCTTTTGTGTCACCACCATAGATCTTTTATGCCCCTCTGCTTTTTCATCCCTAATGCTACCACCCCCACCATCAAAGCCTGTCCATTCTCTTCTCTTGGTCCTACTTCTGCTCCATCAAGAAACAGGCTTTAGGAGCATTGTCCTAAACAATAAAAGGCTGTAGTAAATTTTGTTTCTTCATATTTTCCTCATTGTTGCTCTCTGCAATGCTAATGTTGCTTTCTGCAATGCTAATGTAAGGTTAACCCTCTCCTCCAGCTTTCTCCTTTATCAGCCCTCACCAATACTCACATTTGCTGTTGATCTCATATGAGCAGTTGCCAATGTCCTGCTCACCTATGAAGGCAGGTTCTCAGAACTCCCTGAGAGACTGAGACAGAGAGAGCATTTAACTTACATGTATCTTTCAGTTGACTGCTTTTGACAGTGCAATCTTGGAAAGTTAGAGGAGCAGGAAAGTTGGTGTTGACATCTAAACAGACATCTATAATGCAGCAGTGCAACTTTCTGGAAAGCGTACATGTGGAGGGCTCTGGGTGAGAAAGAAGCATAGCAGGGCTGTGGAAAATGGAAGCCCTGCAGAAGAGCTCCAGAACTGAGGAGCATGAGTTATACCTAGGACGGTAAATTGAGACATTACCTAGCAGTCCCTCTCTCCTTAATGTCAGTCCTGACTAGGTTAGACCTCCATAGCCAGAATTATCATCAAAGACTTAAATTTTCTTACAGGCACAGAAAACAGGGAAGACAAAATAGTTTACCTTTGGCATAAAAGTAACACAAGTAGTTTAAAGAATATGACAGCTACAAGAAGTCTATGACAGCAATTTGAGGAATCTATGCCCCTGAACGATTCAGTAAAGTCTCTGGCAGCTGGCGGCCTGATGGAGCTGAGATGATGCAGACACAAGGCTGGGACCTGTAATCCCAAGCAGCCGGGCTATTTTATTGTGCTTATTCTTGTGAAATCTACAGGAGATCTATGGATTCTTTAGCTGATAGTATCTCCTGACTGGCCTCCTTTATCGCTCTACTCACAGCAAAGAAAAATGTCCTAAATGTTCGTGACAAGGTTTCAGACACTTTTCTGACCACCAGCTTAATTGTTTAGCTCTGCAGCTCTGAGAGGCTGTGCTCAGATATCCCAGATCTGTAATTTTCATAATAACTTAAATATTGTCTAGATATTGCAGCTATCTTACTCCAACCTCTTTCTCTGATAATTTCACATGGAAGAGATCACAGTGCTGTTCATAGATGGAAAGACATGAGAAAGAGACCTCTAACACTGATTTTTGGAATCAGCCTCAATGGTTGACTGTCCCAATCCCTACAAAACACCCTTTAAAGTCTTTTACAATTTTGTAGTCTTCAAGGAATTGAGATTTTTTTTCCTCCTCCTTTCTGTCCGTAGAGAGAAAGAGAAGCCTAGAGAGTCACCAAGGCAGGAGCTCTGGAAAGCCTACTGACCATGTCCTTGTGCTCCCAATCTGCAGAGTGGCAGATTGAAGCTCATTGCAAAGAGAAGGAAAGTGGGTGATCTGGCAGCTGGCAGTTTGGTGGTGATAAAAGGTGTGAGAAAACCAGGATGTCATCTCAAAACCGCTGAAAAAGAAGTGAAATCCATGATACACACTTCTTTTACACCTTGTAGTAATAACCCTGTTGTGTAGGTTTTGTCATGCACTTACAGACATCTTAAGATTTATTTCGTTCTGATCCAGAGAAGATAAGCAGTTGTCTTGCAGATGTTAATAAGCCTTTAAGATAAGGCTTTTCTGTTTGTTTGTTTGCTTGTTTGCTTGTTGGTTTTCTGTTTGGTTTTTTCCCCCCATGATGCAATTGGGCATTTTTTTCTTACCAGGAAAGGAGATACTATATACAACTGATCTCAGCATGATCAGGAAAGAAAGGTTTTTTGTTTGGCAATTTTGCATAAGTAAGCAACAATTTCCCAGCAAACTTTATGTCCTTCAAAAATGCATTAAAATATTCAGCTGATAATGGCAGAGCGTTTTGAAAATGTACTTGAATAACTGTGGAGGCCCACCAGACCACCAGACCACTATTGATGGAATTTGTCAAATTAGGGATTAGCTCTGAAAAAAGTAACAAAATTGTGATTTTTGTCGATTCAAGTTTGATCTGTTTGAATTTTTTGTATTTTATCCAGAATCTATCTTCTGACTGAATTCTATTTGTCCTCAGAAGAGTAGGATAAATTTGTGTGAGATAAGTCATCCTTTGTTAAAAAACCTATATCAACATTTCATTGAATTCTGTAACACAGGCAACCAAATCTGAAATTAAAATTAGTTTTCAGATTTCCCTTTAATCATACAACAGCTTTGAGAGTTATGACAGAGAATTTGTGCTTAGACCACTGACTTTTTTACAATTTGCTAAATGATGCTTTTTTTCCTGTGACATGACTGTCTGGGGAGGTAGTAGTGAGCAAGCAGACATCTGTTCCCAGACCTTACTGAAATAATGAGAGACTCAACAAACAATTAGAAAAGACAAATCTTCCCAGCCCACCACTGCCTTTTTTAGGCCTAGGAACATAAAATAGAAACCTCCAGAAGTGTCATGGACATCCTGATAGGGATTTTCATTTGATAGCATCACAGTAATTTGGTTAAAGAGAGGGAAGTACATGGCCCTGAGCAGAATTGTGGATGACAGTGTAAAATGATGCACTGATTGTCAGATACGCAGTTCTTATAAGAATAAATTTTATTCCAGGTAAATTATTCAGAATATACTAATTCCAAATTTTGGGGGGAGGGGAGGGGAATCTGTCTTTATCTGTCTTTAAGTCACTTGGGCGACACCATCCACTGAACCAAGGAAGATTTCCTGCTGTAACAACCTCCTTCATCCTCTTAAAATCCATTTAGAGATTTTAATTCTGCTTGCTTCCTGACACCTTCCTTTTAATTTGGTAATCAAACCTTCCTCCTTCTGTCTTCTGCCTTTTCTAATTCCTAATTTTTTGTTCCACAATAATCTTCTCCATCTTTGACCCACATCTGTAGATTTCAGAAGCTTCCACCTGTTTCATGGATGTAAATCATTGACAGTGCTTATAGAAATGTTAGTTTATCTGCATTATAATGGTTCTATATGTGACAGTATCCTGCAGGAACTTTACATTTCTTGTAGCTGTGATGGGGGATAAAAATGCACTCAGAGTTACTGCTGCCTTTTTCAGAGGTGGTTTCCACTGAGATCTCTCAGCAGTTTAATCTTTACTGTAATAATTTCTTGGAGAAAAAAACCCAAAACAACCTCTTCTTAAATGTAACTGCTTCTGCATACAAGAAATTTGGAATTAACAAGGTGAAGAGAATTTCTCTGCTGTATAATTAGCTTTTTGTATTGGATTCATCTTGTCCCTCGTGTGGGCATTTTTACACCCTCCAAATACTCCAGCACATATGAAAGTTTACTTCCATGACTAATCCTATTGATTCGGATCAGACTACAGACGTGAGTGAAGTTACATGAGTGAAGTCTGTTAATACAGGACTTTGCAGGCTCAGAAACTCTTAGTCCAAACTTTGTCCTCCCAGCCTTTCACCATGACCCAGGAATTCCAGTGGTGTTCATTCATACACAAATAAACAGATCAGGGAACCAAGGGATATTAATTGGCCAGGAGCCAGGGCAAGGAGGTCTTTTATTTTTTTGTCTGTCTGAGGTTCTCAGGTCTGGTCTTCTCATCCCAGTTTCTGATGACGGCTTTTCATTCAGTAAAATTCTTGCCAGAGCTTCCCAAGAATCAGCTGCATTTTAAAGCAAGTATTTGGATCTATGAAAAATGTGAGACAGTTGATTTATCTGTTATGAAGTGTTTTGTAACACATTCACGTGAATTTTAGTAAAGAATGACATACGGGGTTTGAATTTTGTCTTGAATCAGTTTGTAGGTCTAGGAGAGCTGGTTTCATCATGTTGAAAAAGGAAATGCTGTGAAATATATTAAAATCCAGATGTAAGTTTTTGGGGTTTTTTTCTTATTTTTTTATTTTTAATATCAGGTTTGCCAAAATACCAGTAAGGTTATGAAACTAATAAACTAAATCCTATGCTCATGTGACTCAATTGCCTCTAGTTAGAAGATAAGTCTGACTTAAAAATCCAAATATATGAAGTGTTTGTACAGTAGATGTGAAATGAGTATATCTAAGTATTAAATCACGAGCAAGTGCTATCCATCTGCTAAGTATATTAATGTACTGCATCATGTACACTGTAATGTGCTTATATTAAATTTGAAGTGACAGAAGGCAATCAATTTGGATATTTCAAAGTGAAAGGCTTTTCCAACTTTCTTCCAAAAACAGTGAAGTAAGTTGTTTTTCTGGTGATTCTGAGCTATCTTGGCAGATATTATGAGCAGGTCGATGAGAAATACCATACTACCTAACCTGCCAGGGAGCTAAGAAGTGAGAGGAGTGCTGGATTCTGCTTCCACCTTGCATTTTCCCTATATAAGTATACAAAAATTGAGTAAAATCTCATTTAGGGTGCAAGATGCACTCTGATTTGAAGGCAGGAGAGAGCAGGAGAGAGATGAATGGAGGAAGAAGCAGAATGCAGATACAATTTGGCTCCACATAGAATGAATAATATATAAGCTCAATTTGAAAGTGGGAACCTTTGCAGAAGAAGGGTTTGCATTAACCATTTGAGCGTTTATCTTTGTGTATGTTGCCTCAGCTCTAACTTGAGGTCCTAGCTCCAATCCCTCCCTGCCTGCTGCTTTTCCTGATCATATGTGCAATATGTATCACAAATTGAACATGGCTTGTTGTTTCAGCAGATGAATGCTTGTTTTTCACACATCTGTTTTAGTCACAAGTTTATGTTGTATCTGGTAAAGAAATCCAGTAATGGACTGTGGATTGGTCAGCCAGAATATATCATGCTGTAGACATAAAAATATGGAAAGAACTCCAGACACTAGTCCTGTCTGGTGGAAAACTGTTATCTGCAAACACCATCCACATCTTCAAACACAGACACATGAAATGCAAACAGTAGCATCTTGTGTCAATACCTGTGGCCTGGTCATGCACAAGATCTGCTGAAACGTGGCCTTTAGAGATTTGAATCTTCAAAGCAAGAGCAATTCCCTCTCGGTGGAAAAAGTGTGGCTGCCTCAGGTCAGCGCATGAGCACTTCAAGCAGACCTTACTTAAAATTCTCCTTTTGCTACTGTTTGAGTTGGAGTACTGCAAATTTGCCATTTCTTACAGTCTACCTATATGAGTTAGTGGCCAGCTCAAAATATGTGGTGTACAGGTATTATTTCAAGCTGCTGTATTCCAGCTATCAGATACAAAATAGGCTTTTAAAGCATTTAAGTTTTTTGTTACCTAAACTTGCATGGTATATCTTAAATGTGACCAGCAACATCTGAGATACAGTTCCTGCAAGCAAGCAGTGAAATTACTGCTTGCCCATATGAAGTGCTGTCTGGTTTACTCCTGGAATGGAAGTTTAACTCGTTAGACCAAGTTACTCCCTCTAATTCAATACTTATAAATCTTCACCAATAAAAAAGGTTAAAAATATAGTGGTTTTTTTTTAAGATACAGAGGGGAAAAAAAAAAGAAACCCTGTTCTTTCATTGCATGGATAGCATTCTCAAAAGTGCTACAGCAATCTGGTTTTAATCTTAGTTATGATCCTAAGTAGATGCCTTCTTGACTCTGGCATCATCATGGCTGCAAAATAAGAAGCAGGCTCACTGGCACTGAGCATATGCATGTCCTGGATTCGCTCTGCCTCCCGCTTGTGGAAAGCTGGCAAAAGCAGCAAACGCTGTGCCTTAACACATTTTTCCTCTGGTTGATTGTGTTTAGATGGGACAAGCGTACTGCAAAGCTGCTGGTTGTCCACTTGATGGTATCAAGTAACTAAGCATGGCAGGGTATGGCTGCTTTAATGCTCTCAACTCAGGCAGACGTGACCGGAGATTTTTATAACAGGTAAAACATCTGTGTTATGTTCTTCGCCTACACAAACAACTCCCGTACCAGATTTAATCAGACTGTGCATAATTTAGCTTGCTGCTTGGATTCTGCAGT
>VYZP01062867.1:0-10990 GCA_013400635.1 Hypocryptadius cinnamomeus
CATGAAGAAAATGGAGACTGTGTGATTTATTCCCATACTCCTCCACTCAAACCACCAGGATCTCTGCCCCCTTTCCTCTTTTGGCTAAGGTTGGTGGGTGAAAGGGCACATCTGTGACTGGGATCCTTTCAGGAAAACCCCTGCAGCAAAAGGAAATGCTGCTTCTTAAAGCCTTCCCCATCTCTTCCTTCCTGTGCCATAGAGAGAAAAGTGGAGGGATGTGAAAGCTTCCAGCTCCATCTCCAGCATCAGGATATGGAAAAAAAACAGGCTTGCCAACTCTTTGCAATGCATTTTTTGCCAGGTGAGGCTGAAATCCTTGAGACTTCAGCTTTACTTGTTGCCACCACATGGTTTCCAGTTTCGGGAAAAAAACCCTTCCTGTGGAGCTCCTGAGAGGTGGCAATGCTGTTTCTGCTCTTCCTCCACACCTTGCCCAGGGGAAGCAAACTGATGTTCACCATCTTGCTTTAGCTGTTGCAAAGAAGACAAGATCATCCTGGTGTGTATTTTGCCATTTTTTAGCTCACACTAAATTCTTCAAATGTAGTTTTCCCTTCTAAATATATGCCACAATGTCCACATATCAGACATACATGGTGATAGGAGGTTCTCCCATCACCACCAGCCTCTAGACTCCAGGAGGGGCCCAGGAAGAGAAGATTTTATCATCATACCCTACCAATTCCATAAAGAGAAGGCTTCATTCAATGCTGTTTTGAACCTGTCTCTTTTCCAAAGCAGTCATTTTTGAGCAAAATTAAACCAAACCCAAAAGAGAGCTCAGGGGAAAAGAAAAAAAAGAAAAAGAAAAAAAAAAAGAAAAAGAAGAAGAAACATTATCTCACTTGGTTTTGAGTCAGACTCTCCAGAGTCCTCAGGGAGCAGAAGAGCAAACAAGACTATGTTCAGAATGTTCCTGCTCATGAGCTGAGCTCAAACAAATGCACCAGAGCAAATAAAAACACACTTGAATCCAAAAGCAAACCTATCCCCTGAAGGCTGGGACACTGACTGGGGTTACAAGGGAGCCAGAAAAAAAGCAGAAGGTATTCTGGGGTGGAGGACACCCATAATGTGACGTGGAGACCAGCAGAAGAAATTCAACCCTCACCACTTTATTAATGTGGAAAATTGTAAGAAAAGCCCCCAGAATTTGCTGACTTCCTTGCAAATTCTGACTCAGAAATACTTTTCTTTGTGCAGGCAAAGCTAACCAGGCATGTAGTCTGTCTGGATATTTCAGTATTTCACACAATGGACTTGCAGTCAGCTTGTTCAGCTCGCATCCATCTCTGGAGAGGCTTCTAGGTCATGTTGGAAGGTGATGTGAAATGGCAGTGGAAGTTCCACAGAGGCTGAAAGAGCTGTTTTTGACTTGCACTAGCTGAGGGTATTTCATGGCTCAACAGGAAGGAAGAAGGTGTGTGATATGATGCTCACAGTTAAGTCTCCACAGTCATAGCAGTTTCAGTAAATCTTTGAGTAGCTTCCTTTGCACCACTTAATCTGCTTTCATTTAATTTTATGAAATATCAGTAAGTGATAATTAGTTTTAAGAGGTGTTTTGCTTTCCTCAGGATCATGGCATGCATGCAAATGCAGAAAATGGACTGCAACAGCCCTCCTGAATACAACATGGTTTGTTATGGAAAAACAATTAACAAGAAGCAACGAAATGCGATTTCTTTAATCTGTGCTGTGATGAAAGCTCCCCTGATGTGTACTTGTCTTTCTGGAAGCACTCAGGGCTGCCACTAATCCTTTGCATTCTTTGGAGAATGCTCATTGATTTAAACCATCAAATGTAATTATATTGTCCGCAGGTATGTTTGTCATGCACTTACACTGACGTACCTTTGAGGCCATTGAGTAATTTCTCCTGAACATAGAAGGATGAGAAGGGTTCATTTAAATCTGTGTTTTTGCAGCCTCCTAGATGCCTTTGACCTCACCTTTCTGCAGCACAGGTTTTGTACTCACACAGAGGCAAGTCAAAACAAACCACTCCTCAGACACCTTGCAGGCCCTGCATCTAAATTTATAAATAAGCACAATTGCACTACAGGGCTGAGGATTTGAAATATTTATCTTAATTCTGCTTAATTAGACCAAAACTAGGTGTTGGCAATGTGTATCTGCTATCTAGTTTGCTCACGGGTGTTAGAATAGAATGAATTAAAGTATCATTGAGTGGTTTTGTTTGGAAGCAACCTTAAAGATCCTCCTTTGCCATCGGCAGGGACACTTTCCACTAGACCAAGCTGATCAGGGCCCCATCCAAACTGGCCTGGAACATTGCCAGGGATGGGGCACCCCAAACATCTCCAGGCAATCTGCTCCAGTGCCTCACTGCCCTCAAATTAAAGAAACTCTTCCTAACACCTAACCCAAACTTTCTCTCTTCTGGTTTAAAAGCATTTTGCCTCATCCTGACACTATCTGCCTGGTAAAATGTCCCTCTCCCTCCTCTTTATGAGCCCCCTTCAGGTACTGGAAAGCTGCAGTGAGGCCTCCCCAAAGCCTTCTCTTCTCCAGGTAGAACCCCAACAGTCTCAGCCTGTTTTCATGGAAGAGGAGCTCCAGCTCTTTGGCTCATGTCCAGCTTTATATCCACCAGAAGAACCCCCAAGTCCTCCTCCACAGGGCTGCTCTCAATGAATTCTTCTCCCTGTCTCATATCTGGGATTGTCGTGACCCAGGTGCAGCACTTTGCACTCGGACTTGAGCTTCTTGATGCTCTTGTTCACAGCTTCTATCTTGCAATAAATAAATGTCAAGAGCCACCTCAATGTAAGAGTGAGGGAAAAAAAGCCCTTTTCTTTCCAAATTAAGTACCAAAGATGCCTGGATTTCAAAGAGGCTGTAATCCTAGCACAGTTTGGAAAGAAGGTTAAGAAAGATCTGCCCTTAGCAGACTGGAAAACCCTTCTTCAGCAGCTAGCCCCATAACAACATCTCCTCAGGTGATTCCCTCACTATCAGCAGCTCAGGAACAGATGGAATGAAATTCCAGCCTCTTGATAAGAGGGGAGTCCAATCCCACTCTCTCCATGTTTTAACCTGGTGCAAGGAAATGAGAACCTGTTGCTGCTATTGTTTTCCTGACCACATAAATAGTGTTACTAGATTTCTTTGGGGTTATTTTGCACCTGCAAAAGACAGCTCTGTGCCTCTGAGGCAGATTATATATATATATGTAATATATATTGCAGGCAGATAATCTCTCCTCTCAGACATTATGCACAGTGGATAATTGCAATATTGAAACCAAGCTGGAGATTCAGGTTGCCCTGCACTGATCATCCAAGGAGGAGCTGTGTGTCCTTTTTCTTTCACCCTGCTGGCTGCAAAGCATTTTTCCTGTGCTTTTTAGGATGAATCAACCATGGTGTTCAACCACTGACACATCCAGCAGGGAAACCCTACTGGACCAGTGGTCATGTGAAGACATTTCTTCATGTCTTCTGAACAGTGCCTTGGACTAAGGATGGCTACCTGGGGCAAAACATTTTTAGAAATCCAGCCACACATTTTTACATATCACAGCAGGCTCCACATAAATGTTGCAGCTCTGGAGCCTGTTTTAGCATTCTTTTCTCAAAACAGAGCAGGTGCTGCCTGTAAGATGAGGGTCCTCCAGTTTGAAACTGAAACCCTTTAAATCTGAGTCTTCATGGCTCTTCCAAAAACTCCTTGGGAGGTCACGATGTATTTTCAAGGCAACTGAAGCATGTTTACTAGTTTATGGCATGATGTACCTGTTGTGCAGGTAAATAAATGATTTTAATAACTGGCCCAGCTACTTCCTTGTACATTAAAAGAAGGTGTAAAACTTATTTTTTTAATGAAGTCCATCATCATGTAAAGACAGCTATGACCCTATTTCCATGTGAACATAACAGTCTGCTTTTTAGCATATACTCATCCTAAGATGTTTGTTTTGATATCAATGCGTCCTTCTTACTGAAATGTCATTTCAGTCTTCCAGTAGGGTCAAAAGAAAGCAAAATTATCTGTAAACCCAGAAATGCTGAATTGTTGTTGTGTACTAAGCCATCTGCTTTATCAGCGTAGTAGAAACTAATGAAAAAATGGCACAAATTTTTCTGATATTTCACTCCTTCCAACAGCAGCTTTTGCTTTGCAGTTATTGACCTGCCCAGCTGTCACCAGCACAAATTATTTAAGTTTTCCAAAATGCCATTTGGATTTCACATCCATCCCTCCCCCATCTAGCCTCTTCAAAAATGCTCTTAAGTAAAGCAATATTTTGCCAAAATGGGAACCATATGATTTTCTCTGCAATGCAACCAGTAAAAATTGCAGGGATGGTGCATGTGGTCAGTGAAACAGCAAACAAGAAGGAGGAGGAGAGTGTGCCCATGAAAACAAGGAAACTGCAGAAAAGAGAAGTGATAAGGACTGTGCTGGTGTACTTGCTTGCCCTTTGCCAAGCAGAGCCAGGAGGATGCAGGCACAATTCAAGCATGCAGCCTGGGAAGGCCCTCTGAAATTCCTGGCCATGCAGTTTTCTGGTGCCTTCATAATTGTGTTGTGGAACAGACTCTGCTGGGACATCACAACAAGTCACAACATCTTTGAGCAACCCGTAATTTGCAACATTATGATGGTAATGCAGCTGTACGATGAAAAAGCTTTGTGGACCCACTGGTAAGAAGTGATTCATTGCTGAAGTCAGACATTTTCATTAAAGTTTAGATCAGGAAAACAATGTGTGGGTAACTGCTCCAGTCAACAGGAGTAAGAGGTGAAACTGTTGCTGCAGAGAAATTTGATTGCTGAGTTACTGCCCAAAGCCTTTCATTCAGCAAATAAACAACCAAATTATTTGCTCTTTAGTGTTGAGCTGTTGCTGTTAGAAGAAATTAACTGTCCCCACAGAACGGAAAAAATTAGAGTAGGGAGCAAGTCATCAGATGGGCCTAAAGCTGCCAACTAACCTAACTGCTAGGAAGGTGCCTGTTTGCACCTAAGCTTTACAGAAAAGGAAAGAAAGCTATTTCAAAGTTCTCTGCTTTCAGAGATGCAGTTTAACTGCATACTCTGGCCCTACCGTAGCTCCTGTGAGGCACCCCATTAATATTTTCAACTCTGAAGACTTCAGCCAAAATGTTACAGCATTGGGATTTTCACAAAGGTGTGCACAAAAATTAAATTCATGCAGAAAGAAAAAAAAAAACCCAAAAAAACAAAACCCCACAACTTATAACACCACATGATGTTTAAAATTCTTCAGGGGCCCACAGCATGCAAAAAGAAACATGTCTGTAAGATCTGATCTGTACCTCGTTCAGCTCCTACGTTGCCTGAGGATGCAGTGAAAATTATTAACCTTGTTGTTTCATTAAAAGATTAGCAGCAGCATCAACTGGCTGCACTGGAGAGCAAATGAAAGCTGAGATATTCCACGATGCTGAGATAAGAGCGCGACTCTCCTGCGTGCCACGAGCAGTTGTGCTCTCCACAGCCTCTTCCACCAGGAGAGAGGGAATTTTTGCAGTGGAAACCGGGTCCCTGATCAACATCTGATGATAATAGTGCCTTAGGATTTTAACTTTTATATTTTTCACATATTTGTAATCCTGCAATTCTTTAGTGTATAACTCCAAGTTCCATGTAGGGTGTTGGATACTGCTTTTCCATTTTGGGCAGACACAACAATTCCTCTCCAGGCCTGGGAATCAAGGACACCTCACTGCCTCAGGCCCTGAGAGATGGAAACAAAAGTGAGCAGGGGGGGAGCAAACTTGGGGTAAATTATTTCATTACCTGCAGCTGTAATTGGAAGATGAACCCTCAATATGCAAATGGACCAAAATTATAAAATTGTGAAAACCTGTGACCTTTGGGTGTAAAACCCTGGGGGGATTCCTCTGCCCAAAAAGTACCTTCAATAAACATAACCACTTTTTATTCCCCTCATTTTGTCTGGCCTCTGTTTTTTAGGTACCACTGATACCCATTTGGGGCACACTGGAGGCCACACAGCTGCCTGAATTCTCAGTTTTTGCCACGCTGGTGAGCAGGGGAGGAGAAGAGGAGCTGCCCCATCAGAGGAGGACACCCTGAAGGATGTGGAGCTGTGGCTGCATGAGCTGCACGTGGAGGAGCCAGAGCTGTCCTGCAGGAGTCCTTCCAGCTGGCACCAGATAAAGCAGCCCTGTAGTTATTCTGATTTTCACTGAAGAGTTATTCTGATTTTCTTGGGTCTGAAGAGGCCTGAACCCAGCAAGTTGAGTATAAACACTGTGATGGTAAAGAGGAAAGAAAAGCAAAGGTGCTTATCCAAGTTTAACTCAGAATATTGGGCCATAAAATGAGCTCTGCATAGCACTTAGCTAAAACAGAATACCTGAGGGATTATAAATCTTTTCCCTTGAATTGCAGCATGTTGGCATGGACAGCAAATGCTGTTGTGGAAGAGTTATTTCATTGCATGACAATTTAAATGAATGTTGTGGAAGCACTTACACATGTTTCTTTGGATGTTACCATTCCCTTTGCTTTGATAAGATGCAGGCAAAATAGCTTTCATAACTTAAAAAATCCCTTTTCACTCGTATTTTATATAAGCCCTGTAAAATTGAGAGTACAATATGTTTCCTCACTGCAATCAATCTCTCTTATATGTGTCTGTGGATAGAAATACACAGAAACACCTGGTTTTCTATTCTGGGATCTCACATTTAGGCTGATATCTTGCCACCATTTTCCACCAGATTAATATCTTTTTTTTAAACACACACACATGTATATGTATGTTAGTATAAATATACTTAAATATGTAAAATTGCCTGAAATTCCAATATTACTTTGGAATAAAATTAAAATACATAAGCTATTTTTTTTGGTTGTCTGTAACAGGGTTTGCTACAGGAAACAATAAGCATCATAAAATATTTTTAGGAGTAAACCATTACTAGAATTAGCACATGCATTTGTTTTGGGCTTTTAGGAACTCATTTAGCATTTTATTTCTAATAAAACTGTGAATTTTTTAAGTTTCATTGATGAATGGCAAAGTGGGGCTGAGGAAAGCTGAGAGCCTCTCTCCTTCTGGCTGAGTTGATTTGAAATTTATCTCAAAGAATTTAACCATGCTATAAACAGAACTAGTCAAACTTCTTCTGAATACTTTCCCTGATAGGAGACAGCTTTTTTTTTTTTTTTTGAGAAAAGATTTTCATAAATATATTTACATTTTTTTAAACGAAGATAGGGATTGATTTGGTTAGCAAAATGTATGTTGGAAAGAAAAAATGAAAACATTCTTGCTTTCATCTCCATTCTTCATGCAGAAGAGATGATCCTCTCCCACCTAATTCTAATCACAGTGTGAAGCACAGTTAGAGCCTCCAGGCTTCAGTTCCCAAAGCCCACATTCCCAAAGCCCACAAAAACCCTCAAAAAATTAGATACACTAACAGAATTTTTCCACCTTTTCCTCCTTTCTTGTCAGGCCACACAATTAGAAACAAAAAAGTATTATTTTTTATCTTTTAACCTAAAATTCAACTGGTATTTTGAATGCAGAAGATTATTCTGTGATGAAAATTTTCTTCTGAGGGAAAAGAAATCTTTGTGGGGTGCAGCCAAATCCAGTTCTTCAGCATTGCTGGTGTATGATTTCCCATGGAACTGGTACCAAACCCTTTCTCTGCTCCTCAGATACAGAGTATGCATTTTCAGCAACTCATTTTTCAGCTTTTGGACTCCTAGGAAGACACAAAAAATATCCATCAGTTTTACAGAACCAATTTTTCTTTTTCATTTTCCTCATAAGAAAAGATGACATGGTCGGTATTCTTAATTAATACATTATTTCACACTACCTAGAAATTTGTCTTCCCTCTAACAATGAGCTCAAGACCACAAATTCATATAAGCACCAGGATTTTGTATAATCCAGAAAATTAGAGTAAAATTTAAAAGAAACTAAAAAGCACCCTTACCAAACCAGAAGAAAACGAAAACCAGTTTCAGAGACCTTCTGAACATAAAAAGTCATCTGTAAATTTAAAGATTAAAGAATATGACTTATGACTAATTGAGCTTTGAAAGCCAGACTTTTCAGGTAAAAAAAAATAGCCTTATTATAAAATTCTTCTGAAATTATGCATAAATAAGTATAAATGGTAATTTTAAGACAGCCAAAACTCCAGAATACTCAGCAAGTCATGGATCATAATTTTTCTCTTGTTGCCATCAACATTCTGCTGGAGAAACAGATGTTAAAGTCATCATAACTTGTCAAGTACTGCTTGAGAGAAGCAAAATGTCCTCATCTATGTTTGATTTTTTTGGAGGCACAAGTCCTCCCTGAGAACTGGCAAACTGAGTCATGCCTGCAAAACCCATACATGTCAGACTTCAAGAAAAATACAGTGAGTTTCCTTAACTTTTGAGCCTTGGTGGCACTTGGCTGTGAAATCCCAAACCCAGCTTCTGAGCTAACCTAAGGTTTTGCCTGAACACAGTGTGGAAGGTAAAAGCATCCTTGAAACCCATAATTTATATGGCAATTTACCCTTTTGTTTTCTCCTGTGAGAAGGACACTCAAGTCAGCCTCCAATTTAACAAATGCATTGATAATTTTGATTTTTTTCAAAGATGGGTTGTGTTTGATGCCTGATCTGCAAGGAATTAATTCCAGGAGTTTCCATCCTTCCCCTGTCTTTCCTGAGGTCAACTGGTCATGTGGTATCTCTGCTTCCATACCACAGCAAGAATTTCACAAAAATGAGATCAAAAACCTTCCTAGTGGAAGAGGTGCCTGTAAAAAAATGTGAAAAGATGGCCTGAATGTAATGGGATCTGTGGAGCTTGATGGGATGTACAGCTCAGTCAAGAAGAGAAAAATGGAAGGATGGGGAAACCCAAGCACAAATCCCATGAGATACTCTAACATAAAACATCCAAGAACCAATTTGCTTCTCTGTCAAGATAATTGATCCCTAGACTGAAGTGTTATAAAAATTATATCTTATTTTTAAAAATTATATTAAGGACAAAACTTTTTTTTAAAGTTTGGGTTAAGGTTTTTGTTTTAAGATTCATTTTCCTCTGCTCAAAGAGCATTAAAAAATAGTGCTCCATAAAGAGTTTCCTTTCTAGTTCAGTGTCCAAAGTAAAAAGAGCAGAAAACCAAAGATCAGCTTGATCCAAATTAAAAAAAAATAAAAAATCCTTCAATGAGTACTTGCCAAAAAGCATTCTTTACCTAATAAACATTTTGTTAAATTCCAGGAAATAAAAAATTACATTTGGCAAATCTATCCTCACTTTCTTAGAAGCTAAAAACCCCACTTTATTTCCTGTAACAAAATCTTCCTGTAAACCTGAAGAGTTTTATCATGGAATTATCAAAGGAAACATTTTGATCTTCCTGATGAACCTTCCTCCCACATCAACCCTTCACTCACAAACTCTTCTCTCAGTTTCATCCAATATCATAAATGTTATTACTGGGAAATTATAGTTTTGGAGAATAAGAAAGAAGGTATGGGAAGGAAAGACAGAAAAAGCAATTAATAACAGAAATATTTACATAGTTTACAGTATTTTATGAACCCACCCAGTGATATTTTGCACTGCCCATGAATGTTAGCTACTTAAGAGAAAATGAACATTAAGATGATTCTCTAAAGTCTCTTGAAGTCAACCTAAAGACTCCAAATTACTTTACTAAGCACTGGATCAGGCTCTCTGGCATCTGGAGTTGGAAATATTCATTGCTCTTTTTGCCAGTTCTGACGAAAGTTATTTGAATCAAATGTTGTACATCCAAGTGAATAGCAAATAACTGATCAGGAAAAAAAAAAAAAAGGATAGGTTTTCATTTAAATTGTATTGCTTAGGTTGTCTCCACAGATTTATATCATTCTTCATTTTGCCAACTTGGCATTTATATTTGTTCAAATAGTGAGTGTGCATCCACTCACTGTTTGAGAGTTCTGAAAGAATTAGAAACAGATTGGGTTTTTTTAAAATATTTATAAATTTGCAAATCCAAAGACGTCACCAGCTACCCCAACTCTCTGTAGTTTTTCTCTCTTTATTTCCTGTAACACTGCCGTGATGACAAACATGAGTCTGCCACGATCTCTGCTAAAGCTCAGAACAAGATCGTGGGACTGAACCACAGCTAGAAAACAGTTCAGCATCACCTGATCTCAGTGCATCATTAGCAGTTTTCTCACTATTTGAAGAATGAAAGTGACTATTTCTGTTTATATAAAACACACTGAGGCCTGTGAGACACAGGTCGCAGGCATCTGCCTTCATTTCAGGACAACAAACAGTTTTTGCAGTGCAAAATATCTCAGTGCCCTTTGGGGGTGAAGACAAAATTTGTACTTCACCCACATCCACAGCCATGTGAAACTGCCCCACTTGTGATCACACCAAGGGTGCAAATCCTGCCCAGAAACACTCTGAGAAGTGTCACTGCACCAATTCAACACTCTTTTTTTAATTCCCAGCATCTCACAGGACTGCTCTGAATAGCCAAGAGGGAGATGTGGAAGTTTCAAGCAAAGATTCGGGACTTTAAAAAACTAAACAAGCCAGTGAAGCAAGCACAAAGTTTTACTGGCTGGGATTCACTGGGACACCTGTACAGCTTTGATCAGGGGTGTTTATGGGTTTATATTGGTTTCATGTTTGGCAAGAATTTGGCTGTGGCAGGACTGAAATCCTGCATGACCACCGATCATGAATTTTAGCATTAGTCACGAAATAGTGTGCTGCAAAGCATTATAAAGTTGATTTGGTTTAGGGTTTTCTGTGGGGAAGGAGGGTCTTGATCTTTCTGAAAATTTGTGATACATTTATCCTGGGTTTTTTTCAGCTTAAATATTCTCACCTTCAATCTCCTTGATTTAGCATCTGTTTGAAAACAGTTGAAGACCCAGGCTATGTCCACAAGCACGTGATGTTTCTGGTGAAGGGCATCAGACAGCATGGG
>VYZP01062885.1:0-21218 GCA_013400635.1 Hypocryptadius cinnamomeus
AGTATTCAAGTATTTAATCGAACAGAAGGCTGTTTCCTAAATGCACTAACAACTCAGCCAGCGCTGGAAAAAGATCCAGTATGATAAGGGAGGTTTCTTCAATTTAAAATCAAGTAAAACAAGGGCAATTGCCATGCACGAGGAACAGCTTCCTGCCATTCAGGGGCGGCTCAGAGAAACCTTTTATCCACAAAGACCTTGGATGAGAAGTTGGAATGGGGGATGCTTTTATCCTGCAGGATGGAATTTGATAACTAGGCTCCGTACCTCTTTCACTTGTGGGTTATTAGGTCTCTTTCACTCTTGGGATCACTACAGTGTATGGTTTGTGTAGGAACAGATAGTTCTTGTCTCTGTTGTGAAGACAGTGTGGTTGTAGGAGCCCTCCTGGGACTTTTATAATGATCAGTGCAGAAAACTCAAGTCTATCCTGGAGCGGGAAAGTGCATCGTTTAATGAAAACGTTGTCTGTTATTAATAGAGTGATGGTAGAACTGAGGAAGAAGCAGGCCTGGGGGGCCTTTGGGTCTTCAGCTAAGTGTTTCTACTCTGCTTCTCTCTTTTTTTCTCTTCCCAACCCCTGGAAAAGAGCAGTTACAGTAACCTGAAGGAAGAGATACAATCAAGAGACAGCCTAGAGCAAGAAAAGGTCTCTGTTGTTTTTCACCGAGGTCATTTGTAGTTCACAAAGCAAGGTCAGACGGATGAGACTGCTGCAGGCTCTACATGCAGTCACTATCACTAAAAGTTAAATTCCCAATTTTTTTCTTACGTGTCTTGCTGTATTTTGTTGGGGGCTGCACGGGTCTGTTATTACAGAGCATCTTATCAGCCCTGTTCTCTGTAACAAGCAAATGTGTCTGCCCGACTCCCAGCGTCTTGTTTTCCAAATCATGCACCGGGAAATCAAGGGATAATGGCACAGGAAAGGGCACAAGTGGGACATTAACCTATAAACTAACAGATGGACTGACATTCACTGAGCTCACTGACACAAGTGTCTGTCTCCTTTCTCCTGTTTTTGGCCATATTTAATTTTCTGGTAATGTCCAGCAGGAGAGTGGGAGGCTTCCAAAGATCCATAGGCAGGATTATGCTTGCATAGCTGATTGTGGAAGAAATATTTAAATTAATTACAAGGCATATCTGACCCTGCATACAGGGCCTAGCAGGATATATCTGGTTTCTTAAATCAAGACAGGGTTAGGAGCAAACCTAATTCTAGGTTCAAACCAAGTTGTTTGCTGAGATGCAGGAAAAAAATAAAGAATATGTGTAAATACACCTATATATTGTATATACACAAAGTTTGCACACATATATATATTTTTTAGTTTTCTTAAGAAAAATTCCTCTTCATAGGTGGGAAAAGGCACTTCCTAACTGCAGCATTTTTGTGCCATGCCAGCCTTCTACATATGATAGATTTAAAAGCAATAAGTGACAAACTCTGTCACAAGATGATTAATATGTTTTGAAATTATTTTTTCTGGGCATGGTCAATCCTTCAAGGGGCTGGTGACTGAGGGAGAATACCAAAAGAACTTATGTACTTAGTTATAATTAGATGTTAGCATCTCTTTTGAAATCAGTACCCTGCAGAAAAATTTTAAAAATGCATTTACATTTTTGATTTTTTGAGTCCTTTCTTTGCTGAGGACAGAGATGTAGGGCGTATGTGAATGTGCTCAAAGTTGAGTGTGTGTTTAAATATTTTGGAGGACTAGGCCAAAGTATTCAGCAGACTTGAGCTTTCCAGGGCTGGATTCTGATCCAGTGTTCCAGTGTGTGATTCCTTCTGCTTTAAAAGGGACTCCTTGAGGAGTAAGGTACCACTCTGAGTAAGGATGTTAGAAACTGGCTCATAATGTTGATAAATCACTTCTAACAGCTGCTTACCATTAAACTGTATCTAACACACTGCAAATACTGGAAATACACTGGGCCACAAAATATGTGAGTGATATTCATGTAATGCCAGATTGTGCACACATGTTAGTGAGCATTTACCCACTGGGAAGTCTCCCTGAACTTACTCAGATGAGTAAGGGCTTGCAAGACAGAAGGGTTGCACAATTAAGCCCTCAATAATTTGATTTATAAGTGAACCACCCTGAGAATGCTCCAAGGGGGTCTCCAAAAATATCATTTATTTTCTTCCTCAGATTATAATTAAAAACATGCTCTCAGAACTATTTAAAAAATGCAAAAAGAGATCTGTGGAAGCCCAGCAGAAAAAGTGATGATGCTTAAGGGTCGGGGGAAGGCAGAGTGTGAAATAAAGGAAACACAATTTTAGGTAAAATTCATCAAAATCTGTAAGAAAGATGAATGTGTCATTTCCAATCCTGTTGTGTCTCTCTCTCTCAGATAGGGTTGTGACTTTGCAGATTGAGTGATTTGGGCTGTTGGGACCATGGACATTCTAGAGGGTGTCATAATGTCCTCAGCAGAATTACCCCCTCCTCCGCCCACACTGCCCATCCTGCTGCAGCCCAGGAGAGTTTGGCTTCTGGGCTCACAACTTTTTAAATAGAATATTGAAGGACCCTTTTGTTCATAAGATATATATAGAAAGATAATTTAAACTGTTTAATCCTATATACTCATTGCAAATGCAGTTCAATCTGACAGTGCCACAGATTTAAGCCTACACATTTCTAACAGAGGTGGGTAACAGACCTTGCAGATGACTTAAAATATCTGAGTGAAGAAGTATTTACAGACTGGTAACATAAACACCTCTTCAAGCATACACACATACATGAGATGTAGATTAATAATTAATTTGTAACCTGGTATGGTCAGGCAGGAAGCTTCAGACACAGGTACAACATGCCCTCAGGACAGGTTTCATATGAAGAACTGCAGATGTTTCAGATTGAATTTTTTTTTCTATAAATATCTGGAAGCAAACCTTTGTGAAAGCTTAACATTTCAGGCTATTTTCTGCTGCAGGTGAGCAGAGAAATTTCAGTTTGTGCAACAGCTACTCGTATATAAAGAAGTAAAGCACAGAGGCTTTCAAAATATATATTGGAGGGGTGCATTTATGTGAGGGAATATATGCATGGCTGAGGCTTGACGTGGAATAATAAACCATATGGCCCCCAATCAAGTGCAGAGTTGTAATCCAGGTGTTGTGCTAACTGTTTTAATTGAGTAGTGTGGTTCCTATGCCCGGGGCTCAAATTGGGAAGGGAATTGGAATGAAAACAGTGATACTCTTGTTGAAAAATGTAATTCGTTTCATAAATATAGTAGTGGACAAAGGGGAGGGGGGAAGAGGTCTCTGTTTTTAGATGTTTACCAATGCAGCTTTGCAGGTGCTCACATATGCTGAGTATTTATGGTTGCTGCTTGAAGACAGCCATTCAAATCCACACTTCTCAAAATTCCATCCTTTACAAGGAGAAACACACGTTTCCTTTCTGGCATTCTTGGCCAGGAAAAGCTGCTCTTCCGCTTTTTTCCACAGATAAGTAATGTGCAAGGTGATAAGTGGAATGTCCTGCTCCCATAGAAAAAGCAAAGGGCATTTGGGCTGCTTTTTCCAAACTAACCTGTTGTCCTGATCAATGACAGACTGAAGAGGGAAAATCAATGCAAATGTGCCAAGTTTCCTTCTCTCCAGATTCAGGGCTGTTCCATACCTAGAACCCTACTTCCCACCAAGGTTTATGGTAATTTTAAAGTCAGATTTCAAATGTTTCAAAGAGCTGAACTCAGTTTTCAGACTGACAGGCTGAAAGATCCTGCCATCAGTGACGTTTTCTTGCTGCTTGAAGCATTTCCTGCATTTTGCCATGCCTCTTTCCAGAGTGCTCCTTGTCCCTTACTCATCACTCAGCCAAGGCAGACACAGAAAGGTTCTCTTCTTTTCTCACAGCATCACCTCATCTCCTCCTGCTCTTGTCATTTTACCTGCATTTTACACAGACTTCAGGATTACAGCAACCAAATTTTTTTGCCTTGCTCTGTTTCTGCATCCATCTCTTTTCATTTTTTCTAAATTCCATTGTCAAAGGGAGAAGACATTTTCAGCAAAGCTTCCTCACAAAAGACTGCAGACTCAGATTGATGGTAATGTGTAGTTAATTTGTTTCAGTGTTGTCAACTTGCTTGAACTGCAGAACGTCTTCCAAAAAAAAGTTGAATATCTAGATCTAGCACTTCCAGCACTTGAAACTATTTCAGCTGTTCAGTTCAAAATGCTTTGTTAATTTACCTCTGAGGGGGTTGTTCTGGTTTTATTTGTGCTGATTCACCAAATTACAGAAATCTCATTTACTTCAAGTGCTTAGGCAGGACAGCTAAACATGTCAGACTATGAGGCCTGATAATCAGTAAGTCATTTTCTCACTTGCATTGAGATGTGTCCCAGGGGAAGTGCTGAACCAGGACATTTGTTAGGGAATTAGTGAAGTGAGCACCACTTCAGGTGTTTCAATAGTGGATCAACTAGTGCATAGTGAGTGCTAATCTATCAGATTATAAATTGTCTTTACATAAAAGAAAATGTGTATCTGGAAAAGCTTGTGAGGTAGACCTGAAAAAAAAAAGAAAATGTTCCATATGGCTCTTGGAAAACACCCACAATTTTATATTGCTGAAGCAAAATTATTGCAGAATATTTGTAATGCCCAACTATAGAAATAAAACTTCATAGAATAAAGGAGAAACTTGGAGAGCAAATAGCCAGCAGCACTTGGAAGAAAAATTGCAGCCTGTGACTCTTCTTACAGCCTTCTTGGTAATAAAGAGTGTCTTAGCCTGCCAGCCAAGCAATCAAAAAAAAAAATAAATAAAAGGGAATTTTTAACCAAAGAAAAGACCACATTGCAGATGCCTGTATCCTGTATAGAAGACACAGCTTACATCTGCCTTCAAGATCCAGAAGCTGTGGAATGCCTGAAAGGGGGGGATATTTTTTTGGCAACATTACCTGATCCATGTGTCAGGGGAAGCATTAGCACCGTGCTTCCATCCCTCACAGACACAGATTGATGGAAGCAACATTGCCATAAACAAATCACAAGGGGCCACCTCACTCTGCTCTCCTTGCTTCCAAGCAGGCACATCCCACCAAGCTGAGTGTGAGCAGAGCCTCGGGAGCCAGGCAGGACACAGCCAGCACATCGACACTTCCAGCAGCCAAGATTGTCACATTGCTTGTACTGCTTTATCCAGTGTGCTGGAGTTTATGGGCCTCCTTTGTCATCAAACATGTGCTGTCAGCAGAGCTTTCCAGACAGGAATTTTTCTTATGTAACATAGGTTTGTTTAAAACAATAAACCGGGACTAGGATGTCAAGGGAACCACAGTGTACTGCTAGAGAGAATCACATTTGAGGAAAACCTTCTAAAGAAATCATGTTTGCCTTTCCTGTGCCTTCCATAATGACTTTTACTCTGTTAATTACCAGTGCAATTGCTGTCTTGTAGCTCATCTTCCTTTAGATGAGCCTGCAGTGAAGCTGTAAAGTGGTGTGGTGTAATACAGACTTTTACACAGCATCTTTTATCCCAATAACCATAAAGCAGAGTATCAATAAGAACTGACTTCCAAATGGGGAAAGACATTGCATGTTTGTTTAGGGAAGCATCCAAATTTCACAAAGCTCTCTAAGAAATTGTACTCATAAAGCAGATTTTGAAGAACAGTCAGGCTTGGAGGGACATGACAAGATATGAGCAGAGGAGAGGGATCACCAACACCAGGCAACTGTGAAACTGCTACTTTATCCTCTCTGAACTTCCAGGCAGAGTCTCTTACTTGTACTGTAAGACAAGTGGTTTTGAACTCTTCATCCCACATGGACAAAGTGAGATGTGCATGATTCAGATGGTAATGAAGCATTGGTGGGGCAGAGAGAGTCTGCTTGCAAACCTGCAAGGTGTGCAGGCACTATGCAGTTCACTGATTATAATCTCCTCTCACACTTTAGTTGTGGGATTTTCCCCCTGCAAAATAACCTGTCATACCTCTGGATCTGAAAGCTGAGGAATTGGGGGAGATCCATGGTTGTTTCAAAGCAAGCAGCACTATTTTCCTCAGAATGGAAAAAATTTATCCCAAAAGTATTTGGAATGCGGTGCTGCTTGGGACACCGTGGGACCATGTGCAAGTGATCCCACTCATACTACCAAAGCAGTGCAGAGAACAGCTAAAATGAACAGGAAACAGCAGTGCCAAGAGCTTGTTTGGAGAACATTAGCAGTTTGTGAATAAATTGCAGCATGGTTTGGTTGCTCACAGTAAATATGGTAACGGCAGAGCGATGCTCATGGTTGTTGTATCACACCACCCCACCAACAGTGTTGTGCTGTTGGAAATGATGTGTGTTAGCAAGCAGTCTGCAAGGGGAGGCTCTGTCAAACACCACAGAATTTGCATCCACACTATCCTGGTTTTGAGGGGCTGCTTTTGGCTTGGCTCTTTCCAGCCCTGTTAGCAGCTGGAGTGCAGTAGGTGCACTCATGGCACATCTCTTCTGCTCTGGATGCATCCAAGAGGAATGCATGAAGCTGAAGCAGCCCAGGCCATTCCACAGCTCCAGCCAAGGCACAGTAAGGAGGATTAATCAGAAGCACACTCCTGAAACCAACTAAAATGCTAATGTACACACACTTGGCATCACTCAGAAGTCTTTTAGCACTGCGGCTGAAGCAGCACAGTGTGTGCAGTCACTGGGATGTCTGTTCCTCCAGGGACTCACAAATTGGCTGGTAAATTCAGCCATTCAACATGTGGTATTGGGACAGAATCTTGGGTGTTCTGTTCCTGTAAGTTTAAGAACCATGAGTGAGTGGCTAGGGAAAAGCCCTCTAGAGGGGTTTGACCTTTCTGAAAGTGAAGGCTGAGCTGAAAGGGAAGCCAGAGGGAGACCATAAATACCCAGCAACAGCAAAAGCTCAGATTAGGGCTCACACTTTATTAGACACAAAATAATCCAAACACAAGGCAGAATACTGTAGGCATCATCTGATCCATTGTCCCCAAATAAACTGCTTCCTTCCTTGCACAGCAGTCTGTGTGTCTGTGGTTAGGAGGTGACAGTTATGAAGTTTTCCCTGTCCTCCCACTTGCACGCTGGATTTTACAATGGCAAGATGAGCCACGTTGTTTTGCACAACTTCACTGCAGGTGACTGAGTTCAGAGCCAAGAATGGTATTGGAGAGATGAAAGAAAACAGCCCACATGTGCCTGCCTGGTCCTGCAGAACAGGGGGGTGCACCTCAGCTACCTACATACAAGGGCAGGTCCAGTTTTTACCCACAGCCCTGACTTCACTGCTGCATTCCACACAGTGTAAAAATACCCCAGGTTCTTAGATTACATGGTGCTATTTATAATCTTTGTGTGATGCCAGACATGTGCATATATCAGTGTCACACTTTCAGAAAGCAATGCTGCTATTTTAGCAGCTCTCTAATGAACAGCGTGGGCAAAGCCACCTAGACAAGCTGATTGAGAAAAGTGTTGGGGAGGGAGGGCTGTGGTGGTCTGCTGGGTGTTGTTTGTTGTTGCTTTTTTTTCTTAAGTATTAGGCTTTTTTTTCTTCTTCTTTTTTTTCACACTTTGTTGCCACTAAGAATAATCTTAAATGGCCTCTTTCTTCCCTGGCAGTCCTCCCTCCCTCCCCCAGCCAGCACCCCTCCCCCAGATGTCTTGATTAGTGGCTGTGTGTATGCTGGTCAGATTCTGGGATTAATGATGGCTAATTTGTCTGAGGTTGGTACAGCCTAGCCAGCAGGCTCTCTACCACCAGCTTTTGCTGCCATATGGGTAGAAGCAGCTGTTTCAATTACTTTCTGTGCCCAGATGTGTCAGACGAGACACCAGTGCTCTGCGGGGTACGTTCAGCCGCTCGGCAGCTAATTACTTCAATCGCGTGTCGGAGCATGATGCTGTACACTGCAAAAGGGGGGCTGAGCACAGCCGAGTGCCAGCTGTCAGTGCAGCTCACACCAAGCCCAGCCTGACAGTCTGGGGCTGCACTGGAGCCTCAACTTTCTGGGAATCTCAGTACACGCAGAGGATGTGGCTAATGATGGCACCCGGGTCTGCCTGTGCCCCTCTGCGTGTGCTTTTGTTGCAGGGAAATGTGTGCTGAGTGCTGGAAACTCTGGAATATGTGCTATGTGCACACACAAAACGCCCTCCTAGCTCTATTCCCTTCAGAGTTTCAGACACTTGCACCAGATGACCATTTCCCCAGGCTGTGCATATAGAACCTGTTCTGTTGTGGGGTTTTTCCCCCCTTCCTTTGCACTGGCACCAGCGTAAATTTTGAGTCATTGTGTTTTAGTTAATGCAGTTCCACTGACACAAGGTGAATGTGGCAAGGGGGTCAGGTCCATGGAATATCTGTCAATCAGTGTGACAGCCTCATTCTAGATCCTAGTTGCCAGACTCAAAACTTTGCCTCCTTCCTCTAGTTTAACTTTCAGCATCCTTTCAGTGTCACTCCCTGCTTCATCTGGTGCTCATGTTCCAAGGGCAGAACCCAGTGTGAGTTTGGGCTGCATCCTTTTCCACTGAAGGCTTCTTTGCACTTGAGAATCTGATGGGCCCATACGTAGAGGAAAAGCCATTAACTGGTTCTCCAGTTCTAGGATACTGATAAACCAGCAGACCTGGGTTACTGGAATTTCTTTGTGGTCCCTGCAATTACCAAGGATGTTTTTCTTATCCTGAAGTTTAAATTATTTCCAAACATGTAAACTAGGCCAGGAAAAGCAGTGCTTAGGACTTTTGGCCATGTCAACTTCCAGACATGCTTGCCAGGATCCAGCAAATATTAGCAGTGGCACAGTGGAAGTGAGACAGTTCAGCAGAGAAATCAGATGACGTCCTAGAATCATTTGGCAGAGTAAATTAAGCCAAGAAGTGGGATTAGAGACAGAGGGGATCAGGAAAAGCAAACAAAAAGTAAACATCCCATTGCACTATCAATATTTCTACTTCCTTTAACACGGTACCATTTTTTCCTCAGTGCACTTAAGACCAACCCTGCATATAATCTATTCATTTAAATTAATATTTTCATTTTTCATGGTATAATTCCCTGAATACACAATCCCTGAGTGTAAATTAAAATCAAACCTGTGTTGTCTAGTAGGTGAGAGCCTTATAAAAAGGTTAATGGTGCAATGACAGATGTCAGGAAAGTGTTGTGGTCAGCTGTGAAGTGATCAATGAATCCAATGGATATTCAAATTAATAGAGCTGGTTGAGAGTCAGGGAGGGGGGAACAGAGTGGGAGAAAGAGTGGGGAAAGAATCTGTTATAAATACACTTCTTACACCAATTACTACAAGCAAGTCTGAAAACAAGTGCAGAGCAAAGCATTTAATGCAATGCCATTGGCATTTTGGGCAAATACTCTATAATTTGGGGTAGTTACTAACATTATCATCATCATCATAATACACGTATTTAGGAAAAATAAACATTTGTTTTGTGCTAATTCTATGGTAATCAGGGTGATTGTACTGTACTTAGCTACTGTTTGTTACCATGGTTATTTCTTGTGGTTCTTGGTTATTAATGTCCTGGAAGATTCAACAGAGTCTTCAGTGCTGTTTCCGCCTGCTCTCCTCCAGTAGGCACAAGTGAGATATCTGGGGGTTGGGATTTGGGTTTGGGGGTTGGTTTGTTGGGTTTTTTTATATTCTAATGATCTGCCACAGAGTTCTATAAGCAAAAATAGATTTGCTTCTTGTCAGACGAACACCAGACACCGGCTCTTTGCTTTGCACCAGTCTAGCAGAGTAAAGGGCCTGGAACTGAGTGTCATCTATCCTCACTACTAAGCTTTATTTATATTGCCAGATGGGTGCAGAGAAGGCTTCATGTGAAGAGAATCAGCCTTCCCCATGTGTTTTCTGTGGTCTATAATCTCATAAAGATGGACGGTGTAGCAACATTCTCACAAGTGAAGTAACGGGTGTCGCAAAGAACAGCACAGAAACACATTTTTTTAATGTATTCTAGGAGCTATTTTTAGTCCTCCCAATGAATTTTTAAAATCACAGTAGTGTATTGGCACATACCTACTTCCATTTAGCATGATGGACATATTTGTTTGGGAATTAAGGCTCAGATTTAACAAGTGACTGCTGCTGATCTGTGATAACCAACCACGTACGTGTGTGCTTTTTACGAGGGTGACCGGGGCTAAGTCAGCACATGACCGTGACAGCCTGTCACTTAATGGGCTGTAACCTTTTCCTGAGTCCATGCTTTACCTTCTAATCCTATTTTCCTGCTCACTTTCTTATAACTTCCTATTTTGTTCCATAGGGAATGTGTTGAGAGAGTGTGAATAACAATTGAACACCGCTTTACCAGGCACTGCAAGCAATAGCTTGTGTACAAATAGTTTGTTTGAACTGCTTATCATGGCTCTGAAGGCAAGCCCAGATCAGAAAGATATAGTTGCATGTTAAAATGTGTGGCTCCAACAAACTCGTTTTCCTTTTTTTTTTTTTTTCCACCTAGGTGTCTATAACACAGTAAAGTTCATAGTTAAGGTACCTTGGGTACTATTTTTACAGCGTGACACATTGGCATATTTTGGAAATGTAATATGCTATATGAAAGACTTATAGGGCTCCAGACACCTCCAGACAGGAAGGAAAAAAGGAAAAATTTTGTGGCAAAACACCTTTGTAGGGATTTATTCCTGGTGCAATGCATGGGATGTCCTTGGAACCTGCACAGTTGCTCTTCAGCTAAAAATGCATCCCTTCTCCACTGACTTCACTTAATCTTGTCCACTGGAAAAACCAGGTTAAATCATGTTCAGTAGGACTGCTAATTGTATCTGGGCATATTTGTTAGGTAGGCTGAGACCTGAAGTGGATCCATTTTGGTTTTGAATCAGGGGGTGGCTTAATCGAAGTTTATCATTCTATTTCCAGAAGAGAAAAATGATGATAATGGGCAAGAAGGCGATGATGACCAAACCTTTCTGCGTCTTTCTCACTGTGTTTAGCTACATAAACAGTAAAACAAGAACGGTTTCACCTTTTTTATCTTTTCAGCTATGGAGATCTGACTCCAACTTCCATATTCATGCCCACTTGATGTTTTAATGTGGTTTTCAAGTGACAAATTGTGGCCAAGATTGTAGAGATTGTCTCCAGGTCCAGGCAGTTTTGAAGGTCCTGGTTCATTAGTCCCAGTTCATTAGTTCCTTATTCCCAGTTCTTCATTAGTTGACTGTCAATCTATTGAAAGTGGTAAGTTACAATAATGGAAATAAAATCAAGTGTAAGTCCAGAAGGGAGTCAAACCTGTAGTTGGAAAGGCAGAATCTTCAGCTACAGGAAAGAACTGTCGAAGTCTCTTCACAGATGGAGCCTCAGTGGTGCAGCAGAGCTTTCAACTCCCATGGACTTTGTCTTAACTGAGTCAGACGTCCACAAATGAATTGTCATTTCCTGAAAGAAATGAAAGTCAGAAGTACAAATGAATTGCATAAACGTGACAACATTGAAGCCAAGCACACGAAAGAATGGAAAGCTTCCCAGAAACATTCCCTGGGGAGAAGTCAAGAATTATCTAATGTGGATAAATAGGTTAAAAGGATATCCACATCTTGAGTTTTGATAAATTTAGGATTGACAGGTTGAATGAGGAAGAGGTAGCCCTAAGCAGAAACTTGTATTTAGGGCGAGATGTCAACTGAGGGAAAAACAGGCTCAAAGCTGAGGCGCATGATTTAATCAAGGAATCTGACAGACTCACTGAAAGCTCCTTAGATAAGACACTGGAAATAAAAGAGACAGTGTCAATACATGCATTTGATTCTCATACTTGTTCCAGGAAGCAAAGTTTTACAGTGGAAAGTGGAAGTTGACACCACATTCAAAAGTTCTTTATGTCTGCCTTAAGGAGCAGCATAGAGGATCAAAATACGGAGACGTATTTTGATATTGAGAGAAAAATTATGACTAGGAAGAGCTTCACGGAGTTATCATAAAACCTAAAGAGAGAGATGGGTCTTCTCTCTGTGGATTTTGTACCACAGATGAGGCTGCATGGGCTTGGGTATGGATTGCTAATGCAAGTTGAGCTATAAAATTAAGCAGGTGATGTCAAACCATGACAGAAACCAGATAGGCCCAGTTGGATTTGGGCATAATTTGTTCTGTGTTCATTGAAGCCTCCTAGCTAGATTTATGGAGGCTAAATGGCATGGGAAAGCTTGCACAATGAGTCAACAGTAAATTCAGGATTTGAGTATTTCACGGCTTCATTCCGTGTCCCTATGGCTCATAACATGTTTACTTGTATTCTGCTGGAAGAAATGGCCTTTGATACAGGCCTCTTTGAATGTAGGCATGGTGTTCAGGGATGAAAGAGTTAATCTGGAGGTTTCTTTTGGTTTATAGTTCTACAAAAAGTGTGGGGAGTAAAAAATTACTGTCCCATACAACATTAAATCATGAATTAATGACCTTTAGAGTTGAGTTTGTAACATCATAATATAATGGGCTTTTGGAAAAACAAGTCAGTTACTTTGTGCAGGGGGGAAGAATTGCCAGGCCCTCAGAAACTGACTGTATAACACATAAAAGTTGAAGGAAAACACAGGTAAAAATGCAGCCCTGGAACCCTCTTAAAAGAACAGAAAGAATAGGCTCAATGAGTGGTTTACTGCAGCAGGGAGAGAGGGGAATGCCAGCATTCTTAAGTTACTCATAAAAATAACATTAGTTTTTCTCCTCTGTTTTTACGATTGAGGAGGGAGATTCGCTGCTATCTAAGAACTTCCAGAGCTGGCAGATAACTCACAGAGCTCTTTGAATATGCTGCTACTCCAAGAACAAGACAGGAACCATCAAGATAATTGTCTGATACAAATCTTTTGTTAGAGTAATAGATTTCGTACCGTCACGATTCCTGAATTATAGCCATATGTACTAGTGAATGATGAAACATGTAAATGGTAATTCATCATTAACTCTGTGTATGAGAAACTAAATTATTCTTTTCAGTGCTGTTCTTGTATCTGAGACATGATACATTACGCTATGCTGTAATTTATAGACACAGTGGAATCAGCCAAAAAGTTGTATTCTCTTCCAACACTTATAGTTTAATATTTAGGCTTCTCCTCCCCTATTCATTCAATTTTTATTTAATTGCAATTTATTTCCTCAGGGAAAATTAGGCATAGTGGCTGTGTTCCAGAAAAATGGGGTGCAGCTTAATATGGTAATTTTGGATTTGTCTAAAAGTTTTGGTGCCAATAGCCTGTGTTAATTTTGAGGAAATCACTCAGTCTTTCCATGTCTGCTTTGAAAGGGAACAATGATATAGAGCTGTGTTGGTGTGGTGTGTTTAAGGATAACTTAAGGAGATTTCTACCTCCTTCAGTTCCTAATCAGCTTTATCAAAGTTAAGAAAACCTTGAGAAAAAAGAGAGAGAAGTCTACTCAGGAATTAAATACTCCTGTCTGGGTAAAAAAAAATCCAACAATATTCTGTATTTTGAAAAGAACATCACAATTTCTAACTTTGAAAACTTTGATTTGGCTCTCACTGTTCCATTACATTAATTAATTCATTAATTGAATTCCTTAAGTGGAATGTGACCTTTCTATCTGTTGAAATGCGGTGCTGGTGGGGCACCACTGCTGATGCAACAGAGATAAAGATCAGGAGTAGCTGCTGGTTTGGGTGCCCCAAATTCTGCAATCAGAAGAGGAAGAAAGGCCTAGGAAAGGTATCCAGATTAACAGAATACCACTTCAAAAGTGGCTGTGTGGTTTGACTCTGTTTATTGGCATTATTCGTGCTGGCCTGTTCTCTGCAAGCCACAGCACACACCACGGTGAGCAAATAGATGGCAAAGATTTTCTGCATTTCTATCCAAGTGATAAGAGCAGATGAAATTAAAATCAGAAACAGACTCTGTCTTGCAGTTTAAAGGCCAAAGGAGGGGCAGGGTTAGTATTAATGCTCAAGAATTTTATTTGTCTTTTTCTGGAAAAAGCTTTCTGGTTTCAGAAGAGTTTTCCCCAGCTCCATGTCCATTTCCAATGGTTTTTGGTTTTTTTTTTCCTCTTGCTACATCTGTAAAACATAGAAGTGCTGTATTGTTTTATCTCCCAGGGAAGATATCCTTTCTTCTAGATGTAACCCTACCTCTAAATGACTTCAGAGTTCAGATTCCTGGAGGTGTAGTGGATATATGGCAATCCAGGCCGTAATTTACAATAAACCATCTTCTGACACCATTTCCATGACCTAATGCTGGAAGTATGTTGTTGGGGAGCCTGCCCTACACTGCCATGGTGAGAGAGCCTTACTGTGTCATGGTAAATATTTTATTATTTATCCTGTTGTGGTGATTTCAGATGCTGCCACAGACATTTTCTCAATTTGTGTTTCTGCCTGGACACGTTTTCTGATATCCCTCCTGGAATAGGCAGATGTTCCTAATGGATGAAAAATTCAGTGTTTTCAGCATACACCAGCTTGTTTTATTATCCTTACATACTGAAGAAGCTTTTCATCTCTTGAGAACACAGCTCAAATCCTGAGTCCAAAGTATTAAGAAAAGTGAGCAGAACTAGAGAAAAAAGGCATTTGTATTTTTCTGTATTAAAAAAGGATTGGTCAAGAATGTTTTCTGCATTTCACTTGGGGTTTTTTGTTGTTGTTATTGGGGGGGTTTTCTGTATTTTGGCGTGAGTCAGTGGCTTATTTTCACCCCAAAATGAGTAATTTTGAAAACACAGCTGTTTCATCATTAAATTAGTCAGTAAACTATATTTCAGTGGCCTGTAAAATTAGCAAATACTTTCAGAACAAGAGAAGTAAAGCTGTGCAAAATGACAATATTTGCAAACCTTCTTGTTGAGCATTCTGGGGACATTTATGACCCTTAGTCTTTTTGCTCAGTGTTCTCCTGTATTTTTGGGCAGGTTACATAACTATCCTATGATTCACCTTCTGCATTTATTATGGGTTTAATGATACAGGAATAAGTGGTTTACTTCACTGGTACAAATTGTAAGATTTAATCCAGGGCTGTCTTGGAAGTCTTCAGAAGACTGGAAGTGCTTCTCATTGCTATAAAACATTGCCATGTAATGATCTTTAAATCATCTGCTTTGAAAATCAATTAACAAAAAAATATACCAATAAGAATTATCCTCCCTGGGTTATTCGCAGGCACCTTTTGCCAGAGACTTGGAATTGTAAGAACAATGTCAAGGAAGGACTCATCAGAGGTGAAACTTATGAATTTTCTCTGTGCATCGTGCTAATAGTGTGCAGCAGATATTTTTGTGTGGGAGAATATACCTTAAAAAATGTATTTTACACATGGCATTTTAATACAAATGCTTAAAAAGTGTGTAACTTGAACAGACCTCCCTCAGGAGATCTCTTTTGGCAAAGTGAAAAAGCCCTGTTCTAGCATTACAAAATCCCCACAGATAAATTTGAAATATATGTCCCTTTCAGTGTTTTGACAGACTACAACTGAATTACAGGGAATGAAAGAAATCCTGGGGGTAGAAACTGGAGGGGAGGGAACAACTTTCACTTCAGGATGTTTTCTGTACAGCCCTGGGCCTGATGACACCCAGCTTCATTTCAGTGCTCATCATCACTAATTCTTAGCGCAAGTGAATAACTGCACTTCTAAACAATCAAAGGTTAAAGACAACTCAGCCATTCATGTGATCTCATTATACTATGCTGATTGCAGTGCATCAGAGTTATTTATAACCTCAGTTCATAAAGTTGGATTTCCAGTAAATGAGTTCCCTTTCAAAGGTTAAATATTTATGTCCTTTTTTTTTTCTGTGTGAAACAGTCTATAGTTAGGAATGTGCACTAATGAACCATCACAGCCATCTTCAAGAAGATAAATAAAAAATTTTGAGCTGGTATTCTGGCTCCCAAGGCTACTCCTTGCTTAAACTGTTTCCTACTGCTCCTGTGTGAATTTTCAAAACAGATCAATGCCAAGATCAAGATTTATAAAGTCAGGCTTAGCTTTGATTGAGTGTGCAAAATTGTAATAATAAAAATAGTAATATCCTCAATCTGCTCCTCTTCTACTGAACTCAAAGGGCCAGTACAGTTATTCCTAAAGGACAGTAATATAATTAATTCTTTCAGCCCTTTTTAGCTCATAGCTTAGAGCAAGTGTTTGGCACTCTCAGAAAGGTAGGTGGGAGATCAGGTGTCATTATTCTTTTACCACCAATTAACACCAATTTTGACCCAGCAGTCTTTGCTTCATTGATTACTGGACTTGCAATTCTTGCCCAACATGGTTGGAACACAGTTCTCTGAAATTACCAACAATGCTTTCTGTTTAAAATAAATCTGTACATAGCAAACTAAGTTGCACTTTCATCATCTTAAAAAAATATAAACAACTGGAGGCCTTTGTGCAAGACAAGAACCCTGTTAGTCCTGTCCTGTGAGATAATATAGAGGGGAAAAAATTGATGGATTTGTCTTATGCTTATTGTGCTGATTTCTGACTCAAAAGTGTATTAAGTAACACAAAACTCAACATGAAAAATTCCTGTAGTAAAGTAGAAAAGCATTAGTATTCAAAAGGCATTAAGGCATCAAGGCATCCTGCAGTTACATGGCACAGATGTATTTATACTGTAGTTTACTTGTTCTGTTTCTTTCTGGTCTCATAGTGAATTTTTTAAGCATTAGATACTTGCATGGTTAAGATCTCTGTCATATTTATGCTTGAAAGGCAAGTCTTGGTATTCATTACATGTCACTTGGAGGGTCTCTGAAAACACAGAGCATTCAAATCCCCCAGTACAGGCTCCCCTAAACCAATCCAGCTGTTTTCCAAAATACATTCTCCAGGTTCATCTGCAAGATCAGGGTTTTTTAGTACCTATCACTTCTGTATTTTTCTGGCCATTCTGTACTTTTCCAACCATTCTGTAATTTCTGCATCCTGAATCCAAGGAGGAGAAACATGGTGAAACTTTAAGAGCTCTAAAACTGTTTCAGCTGGGATTATACCTTTGTATGTTGCATGGGTAGACAAAAATCCCAGTTGTGGATGTAAAATTAGTTTTCTAGGGCATGGATATAACCAGTTCTTGCTGTCAGAAATCCCTGATCTGGAGAGGGTTTGAGGTGTTACACTGTGTGGATGTGCTGGAAGTGAAGCTTCTTCCCAGTGTTTCTTTCAAGCTGCCTTTCCCCCCACGAATGACCTTTAGATCCTCACTTGACCACTTCAAGTAGATCACATTCAACTTTGGGAGTAGCATAACCCATGGAGATGTGAAATAAGTGTATCTTTTTTGCTGAGGCTCCTCATTGCATGAGTTAAATACTGTAACCTTGATTTGTCTCTAGAAAAGAGCCAGAGAGGTCCAAGATGGTTTTTGGTTATATTCATTAAATAATGTACCTGCACAGTGCTAGAAGGATGGGATGTCCCAGAACGCTAGAGAAGGGAGAAAATACAAATAATAATACCCATTGTCAGTCCTGGAAACAATATTCATGCCTAATCCTGATGCTAGAGTCTCTGGGTAACAGCTTTGCAGTCATGCCAGCCTTGAATTCCCTCTTTTCCCTCTGCAGAATTGGAGATGGGTGAGCCTGGAGAGGTGATTGCAATTATCCACCTAGCATGAGGTGGCAATTCCAGCAAACTGTGAAATCCACTCTACCAAGGCCATAGCATATTTATGGGAAGACATCCAATCTCAGTGTCAATTTCAGGGACAAAATTCCTGGGTTTCTGTGTGGGCAGGGGATGAGAGTGGCATCAGTCATACAGTTGGTGTGGGACTGACCCACAATCTTTCCAACGCCTTTGAAAAATTGTAATCCACATTGAAATATCTTTTGAGGGACTGTTTTACTACTTCTTTTCCTCAAGTCTGAAAATTATGGATGAATAATGATTGCCCCAATTGCCTTTCACAATTATGATACAGCCAAAGAAGTTAATAAGTCACCTCTGCAGCCCCCCTCCCTTCTCTGTACAGACATTTTTTACCACATGGGTGAACACAAAGAAATAATCAGATAAGAGATTTTTCTTCTAAATTAGGCCTCTTGTTTGTAAACTGAAAGAGTGCTAATGCAGTTCAAACTCAGCTGTGTACCACATACGCACACTCGGCCCAGGAGTATTATAAAGAGTGGGAGAATAGGAGGTTTTGTTCTATTCTTCGGTCTCTTTCTATATGAGAGGGCCATTCATTCAATCCCTATGCTTCTCTCTCTCTCTCTATTTCTCTCCATAATGCCAGCATTAGCTGCAAGCTGCTAGCTGTAAAAGTGCTTTGATGTTGACCTCTCACTGCCATTGACAGACCCTCATTGGTGGGTGAGTAGCAGAGCAATAAGGGCATGTGTGGGAGAAAAGAGGATGAAAGCCTGGACAGCTAGGAAGGGATAATATGAACAGATTCCTGCCTGTTCACTTAGTTTCTTTTTTTTTAACTGGGTCTTCTGATTACAGAGGTTACGAACCAGTAAAACTTCAGAAATGACCACTGAAAGCCTGCTGTACATGAAGAATCAGATAATTGTTCCAGCTCTTGCCTTGTAAAATTAAATCAAGCCATGAACTAGGCAGGAGCACGTAGGGGAGTTGAAAACATTTTCCTGTTTAAGGCAATGAAATAGTGGGGTTTTGCCTGATACATACAGGAATATTACAAGGGCGAGGAGCATGTTAGTGGCATGGGAGCAGGGGACACGGAGGAGAGCTGCCTGCCAACGATGTTGATTATTTTGTTCCTTGTCTCATGCCAAAACTTAAAGCATGAGTCTTGGGCTTTAAAAGGATCAAAACAGAAAGGTGCAGTAAGAGGTCAGAAGGACTCAGAGGGGTTTGTGCCCTGGGGAGCACGAGTGTGCACACATGGCAGAAAATCCTGCCCGCTGCTCCCCACGGCGTGCTGGCTGCCACTGGAAATGCTCCCAAATTCAGATCACAGCAGGGCCCCAAAAGCAGCTTTGCACCCTCCAGAGAGAGCAGGGAGGTTGAGAGGACAGGGACAGCACTGTGGGCCACCTGGGCCCCCAGCCAGCTGTTTGTGAGAGCTCAGCCAGTGGCGCTGGGAGAGGCGGGGAAGCCTCGCTGCTGCCTGTGCCCTATTGAGGCAGGACGTCTCCAGCCACTTCACCTCTGCTCTCCCCCTTCACCTCTCTGAAAGCTCAGCTTGTCATACTAATAATTAAGCTCTAAGGCTCTAAGTTGGAATGGCCAAAAGGCTCTGCAAGGCCAATGGAGGGAACAGTAGGGAGGGAAAGTTCACACAAATTTGTGTTAGAAACCTCATTTTCAGTTGCGATCTGAAGGACCAGCTATCTCAACAAAGATGCTAGCCTGAAGGTTCCCAGCATCTGATCTTCTGCTTCTTTGGGACAGGCAGAAATCTGTTCTGCCTCCACTTCTCTCCCTCTTGGCAGCTTTAGGCCATCAGAATTGTTTAAGTAAGTCAGGTGAGCTGTAGATCATTGGTTAAACCCAGCCCATGCCACTTGCACAAGTGCTGTCATGTGGAGTAACCCCTGCCTGGAGCAAAATGCACCACTTGGAAAATTGGGGGATTGGGTAAAACAGGTGCCCATGTAACAAACTGCAATGCAATAGCACGTCAGCAGTGTCAGCATTCAAATAACACCCTGCTCCAAGCACTTGAATAAGAAAGAAGCCATCACTGCTATGATCTGGGTTTGATTTCTTCTTTAAAAATTAAAAGGTATTCAGCACACACTTTCGGAGCAGAGACTCTTCACACATTTATCCGTTAGAAAGAAAGAAATCTTTCACTGAATGATTAAAAATATTCACATTTTAGAGGGGACAAACTTCTACAGCACTTTTTGCCTTGCCGTCTGCATTTGCTATCAGGGAACTAATTCTCCAGTCAATTTCACAGATGGTTTCCTGTCATTACTATACAATTCTATTTATTTGATAATAATTTTATAGAACTTTTCCAGGGGGATTTCAATTATATGTTCAGCTTGTAGCAGTTTTTAAAAGGTTCGTGAATACTGCACTCAGTCAAAACTTCCTTGCCTAAACTTTTTAAATAGAAAATGGATTTTCGATTCAAGCAAGAAATCTTGCCAGAAGTGTCTTGGTTAAAGTTTTTTCAGTGCATTTTTCTGCATGTAAAGGGAAGTGTATATAATCCTCTCTGTTCTGTCACTTTGCCTTTGCTCTTTTCAACCCATCTGAAATAAAGGCTATTTTCCCCTTTCCAGCTAGAAATGAAACAGGACTTCAGCGGTTTTTTAAAAAGTACTATTTTTAAACTTGAAAGCAGAATGTAGCAAATATTTTAAGTTTCATGTTTGCTTTTGCTTTTTGAGGATGGTCATGATGAACTTGCAGACTGTGTCAGACACTGCAGAAAGCTGGGGTTTGTGCAAGCTGAAATTTCACCCAAAACAGAATTTGTTTCCATTATTTTTGCAGGAAAGATCTCTTCTTACATCACTTGTTTCTTGATGAATATTTTACTTGGAACAGTTAATTTTCAATACAGTCCAGTCTCTGCTAGGGCACTTTGTTGTTGCTAAGCTACCTGAGGTTTCAAGTCCCTGCTGTTTGGTGGGACTCCACTGAGCACAGCATCGCTGAGGTGAGCCAGGAGTTTGCTTGGTCACTAAGGAAAATGGGATCTTCATGGGGAACAAACTCTGTCCCACAGCTCCAAAGAGAGGAATTTTGAATCTGGATTAATCTCCTTGAGAGCTACAACACAGAAGCCTCTGGAGCTTCTGCACTGTGAGCTTGGCCCACATTGTAAAAAAAAATAAATAAAAGGTGCCTTCTCTAGTGCTTTCAATTAACAAAGCCTGTGGGGACCTGGATAGGCAGTTGGAATCTCCATTCCAAAGGATTAAAAATATATCTTTGCCAGAGGTACAGCAGCTGTTTTGGTAGGTACTTTGTATTCTGCCTGTCTGTGGTCTGCTGGAGTCCTTACTGTTCCCTGATGTGTCATTTCACTCCAGTGAAAATCACAAGCGATAACTCAGGAGGCAGTAAAATTACAGGGGTCACAGAATACCCCCAGTATGCCTGAAATCAGGTCACCAACCTCACTCAGCTGGCCCTCTTACTGATAACTCCCCTTTTCCCATTTCTCCTCTCCCTTGTTCATTCTGCATCTCAATTATTAAAAAAAAAAAAAAAAAAAAAAAAGAAAAAAAGTAAAA
>VYZP01062888.1:0-12700 GCA_013400635.1 Hypocryptadius cinnamomeus
TTGAACAAATAGATTAAAAGCTAAATACTACAGATAAATATAGACTCTTCTAATGTGTCTCATTCAGTTCATTAGGGGTATTTATGTTTCGCATGGCAATCTGAGTCCCTTTTTAAGTCTATTTTCCCTGAAAAGGGAAAAAGCAGGATGTCTAGGTAGACATTAAGCCATTTCCTGGCTTAATGCACCATGGGAATGGTACACATGTGAACGGGTATTTTGGTGGGAAAAAAAAGTTCTATCAATCAGTTCGACAGCAACTGAAATGAACTAGTTTTAACAATAAATTAAGTTTACCAGATGTTCTGATTTGTATTACTGACTACCCCTAACCCAACTGATACAACAGCAAAGAATCACTCTTTTAAAAGTCTACATTATGGTAATATATATGGCTTTGGGTTTCTACCTTTTTTTTTCTTCCTGGGTCATGGGGGCAGCCAGAATTTCAGGGTTTTGGCAGATGAACATTTTTCTAACAGAAGCTTCTTCCATGTAGAGATTACTATTGCTTTTAAGTATTTACTTGTACAAAATCTGCTTGTAATTGAAGTAGCTTTTTATTTAATTTCAAAGATATGATCACAGAGACTGGAACACAAACGTCCCAGCGTTCTACTAGCACATTAGAGACATAAAAAGAAGCAATCTGGAAAAAAGTGTAACTGTTCTATTTCTCAAGCTGAGCTCTATACAGATTCCCCATCTTGGAAACTAAGTTTTGTCCACCTATTTTAAAATATTCTTATGTATTGGTAGAACAAGGGAGAATGAAATGCATATGCATAGATTAGAAAGTACAGTGATTGCCAAAATGAGTGTAAATAGAAATCCAACTAATATGCTTTCTCTGACAGAGGTACCTGATACACCAAAGAATAATCAGATATATAACTAAATTCAAAAGAGGATTCATGTTTATAAAACTACCCTTTTTACAATTTGATAGAACAGGGATTTTGGTGTGCTAGATTAGGTTAATGGACACATTTTGACAATATAATCTTGTCACCCTCTTCTTTAAAAGAACTCTATCTACATTTAGTTGTATAACACAGTTACAAAGCTGTAAGTTTAAGGACCAAATGAACTTGCTCTCTGTTTGTAAGCTAAATTGACATTTAAAGCAGTTTGCTGGAGTATGACTACGTGATTCAATGGCAGATCTGAATTTCAAGGTATTTTCTGAATTCTATTGCTTTCTTCATTACATCTCACAGAACAACAAACCCATCATTGACTGTCTCTTCCTTCATTTCCTCAGCAGAAAAATAGAAATGACAAAGCAAAGCAAAGTCATCTTTTTAATTTGATCAATCCACAATACACTGTTTGAGCCTGAGGCTGGCAGTCAGGAAGTGCACACATGTCAATGAGAACAAGGAGACACCTCTTCCCTGTGCTCTTTAAGGATTATGCATGTATACAATATGCACACAGGCACCCAGAAATATTTCTTACTAAAGGAAAGACACTAAAAATCTTGCTCAGATAAATTGAATGCTTGGTTATGCTATTAGAGAGCTGTAATTTTACATGGAAATTCAGAAGCAATTTCTCATGTAGTTTCCCACATGTTTCCTTAGAATAATCCCATTATACTAAAATGAAGCCACATTCCCAGAAGCATTGGTGACTTTTAGGCTAAGCTAATGTACTTGGAACAAGGCCACAGAAGTCATTTTAGCATTATTTAAAATTACAGCCAGTTACTGAAAGGTATGTTATTTTCACACTGGAGTACAAGCCCTGTTCTTTACTAAGCAATAGAGGGATTTTTTTCTCCCCCTCTTTTCACCAACCTCCTTATCCCTCCTACATTTTCCAAACCTAAAATGGCTTTTTGCAATGATCATTTGGCAGAAGAAATTCAGGCTTAACATTTTCAACAACATTTTTTCCTTTTTTATTTGTTTTTTAATTTTCCATGAAAATATAATTTAAGAAATTGAAACTTGCTCCCATTTTTCTTTTAAATTAGCCATTATTTAAAAAATAAAAAGTCATTCCCAGATTCCTAGTCAGACAAATCGAAATTTCATTCCATATCCAACTGCAGTTATGAATTCAGTGTTATTTTAACCTTTAACTCCCTTGTCTCCAGTTAAAATCATCAAAGGTAACTAATTTTAATTTGTGCAGAGTCTGAATTGTGGAAAGCCTGTAGATCATTATAAAAGGATTTACATGATGATACACTTAAAAATTTAAATTTTTTTTTTTAATAAGAATCCTTTCTCGAAATCTGAGTGCATACATTCCTTCCCTGTTTTATCTTTCTTTGCTCTTCATGCAGACTCTTTATCAAAGGAATGTAATAAAAAGATGCTCAATCTGATCTATAACCTATAGGTAATGGATAGCAACTTTGCTTGGCACTGACAGCAACCTCTGAACTATTCCCAATAATGCAGCTCTAAGAAATCTAAGTACTGGAAATTACCAGGTTTTAAAATCAATGGGATCACCCTGAGAATCTTTAATCAGCATGCTTACCTAGGCTTCTTATTAAAATAAGTTAAAATCAGAAAGCTTCAGATAACCATGAAAACAGGTACACTCTGTCCATGATGGGAAATATCTGCATACATAAGACCTGGCTGAACTGAATTAACAGTAATCACATTACTTGCTTAACTTAGAGAGAAATCCAGGTCTTCTATTTACTAGCTCACTTAGCTCTATGTCAATGCAATTTTCCTGTCAAAATATTGACTAAAAATAAAATAAATAGAATTAGTATTGACCAAACAAATTAATCAGTGCATGTTCTGGCAAAAAACCACTGGTTTTGTGTCTTGAAAAAGAAAACTACTTCTTGTTAATCCAATTTTATTGAGGACAGGAACATGTACTGGAGAAATTAAATAAGTAAATAAAAGCAACTATACTTTTGTTGATAAACAGTCAAAGATCACTATATTATGAACCAATCCTCATAAGACAGTAGAAACAACTGGCGTGTTTTAAGACACTATGATGGAATTCAGGGATACATATCACATGTTTATTATATAATCTGTACCATGTTTTCAGTACATTTTAAATATCTTTTTAGATAGAAAAGGGATTGCATTACTGGCTGAGCACTCACCATCGCTGTATACACTTCAACTCATCTATTTTCTGGAAAATTTGCTGTCCTCCAGAGTGAAAAAAAGAAAGGGTAAAGCACAAAGCACAAGAGCATTTCTACAGAATCCACAATCTCACAGAAAAATCACACCTATCAGTTCTCTACATCATTCTGAAGAACCTTCAAAGTAGTTTTCATAACTTCTTCCTGATTTCCAGCTCTCCAAAAGAAGACTTTTAGAAGTATTTATATATGAGATACATGAGAGGTTATTCTCCCCCAGCAGGTAAGGGAAGCTTGAAAAAATCAGACAGGTTCAAACTAATAATGAGAACAAAACTAGGACTAACCCCATGTAACTGGTTAATAATTGTGGTTTTACATTTACTCTATGTTTTTTTTCCTATTTTTCTTTTTTTTTGTCCTCATTCTTTATCTGTTTCAGGGACTGGCAAAACAAGCAATGCTGGAAGATCAAATTCATGTGGTTCCTTCTAACTGAATGCTCACGCTTCACTTTAAAAAAAAAAAAAAACCAAACTCACTTTTTAATCTTTTAGAAGTGCAATTAATTTGTGTTGATTTGTTTCCTCTGTTTGCTAAATATAGAACGATTCAGTATTATTTCCTATAAATTTTTAGAACTTTTTTTTCCTGTTTACATTCCTTACAAAAGCTTAAGAAGTTCATTCTATGCCTGGGTTGTAACAAGAAAGAAAAGGTAGAAAAATACCACAAATGACTTAGGAGTCCACAGGGACCACAACTTCTCAGAGATACCTGCCAGCTCACAACTGAGGAAAAGCAAAAACCAGCATGAACCTAGAAGTAAGAGCTTCCCCTGTAAATATAGTTTTCCCTTAGTTAAAATGAAAAATATTATACTGGTTAATTATATATGGACTGGAAAAAAAGACTCTTCATAGAATACAGCTCTGAGATCTATTTAGGGAACATGACAGGGGCTGCTATGATCCAACACCTTCATACGTCATGTAACTTCACAGGCTGCTGAACAACCACAGTCAGTGTCAGCAAACAAGTTAGATGAAAACATCCTGACAAAACACTTTTGTCATTTTATAAAGTTCCCAGTAAACTGCTTTATTTCAATGAAACACTTTTATGTCAAGGGAACTCCCCTGGAAAAAAAATGCAGTCAGGAAACAACCTTTTTCTCTCAGCTCTGTCATCCAGGTACTCTCCATAGTTCCAGCTGCAAGGTTTACAAGCCAACACTCCACTCCGACTAAGGCAAAGTGCTCTCAGAAAATTTCTACACCACAAAATAGGGCAACTAACCAACTTCAAGCCTTAGCCTCAGCTGTTTAACTGTGAGCTCACTTTCTGATACTGTTTTTGGCTCCTCTGCTGCTTCTCTATCTCTTGCCTGAAGGGAACCAAAGCTGAATGATGCAGTTTGTATCCTCATCTGACTCTTACGTAGCAACACAGTCACAGCCTCAGTTCTCTAAGGTGGCCGAGATCCGGCTTTTCACCACATACCCATTTTTGTGACAACTACAAAAGTCAATAAGAGATAAGTAGATTTTATTAACCCAGGACAAAAAAAAAAGCAAAAATCTCTCTTCAGAGTACATAAAAGCTCTGCTGATGATATTCTAATACTAAGTGAAGTGGGCTTGGGCACAGATCTCTAACCATGAGGGCAAACTGATAACAAAGGCAGGTTTTACATGGCTACTCACCTTCCTCTCTGCCCCCACAGGATGGTCTCATTCCTGCAGTCCCAGGCACAGGCTATGTCCTGAACCGTGCCCAGACTTTATGCCAACAGGGGTTTCATTCTTAAAAAGTCACACTAGTTAAGCAAATGTACCACAGTTTCTAAGCAATAGAGCACCATCTTCCACTACATGTGTCAGGTCTTCTCAAAGTCCTTCATCCATCAACGAATTTAAGCATGGTGTTAAAAAAATGAAGAGTGTTTTAGTTCCTTAAAATAAAGAACAAAATAATGCATCTGCTGAACCGCACACTAAATCCCTAAGGACCTTGGCACTTGTCTGTACAGAAGTCACTCCATTTCCTGCTGTCACAGCTGAGGCTACATTTGTCAGCGCGGATGGCCAGCTGCCTGCTGTTGGCAGACAAGACTTGTCAGCTGTGACCCTCTGGCCAAATGGCCATCAGAACTGGAATGGGTTGGGCTACTGTCATTGTAGGCAATGTGTACAATAAGTTCAGCAAAATATTATACACGTGTGAGTACACTCATTGTAGGTATACACATACAGGATCTTGCTTCTTTGATAGCTCTGTAGTCAGTAGCAGATGTGCTTTCATGAGTAAATACATTTTGCCTTCTTGGTGTCATATAAATACCCTTCTTTCTTAGGCCAAAACTAGTATCCACTTAAAACAACAGTAAATTACTCATCACTTAAATAAGTCTATCCTGTTAATTGTGCAGAAGTCTAGATTATTTTAATCACAGTTACTATATACGACAGTAAACTCTAGATTTTCAATTTTGTCTTGTGTCTCATGAAATCACATTTTAGCAAATGTTGGGTTTTTTAAAAATTGCTAGTCTAAATATTCCATGAATTTTGAAAGTTAAAAAAAAAAAGAAGAAGAGTCATGTTATTTTCAGTTAGTCCTCCTGATTATATTACTATTTGCAGCATATAGTAAAATCCATATTCATTCTAATTTTGCTGGCCAGCTGGTAGAATTACTAAATACCATTATTTCAGAAAAGATGGAATACCAAATTAATCCAAATATTCAGACAGCTTTGGCCTGGTGGAGGCTTATTCGTCTTTTAGCAGTAATATCAAAACCACGTTAGCAACAAACATGCAAGTTGTTGTTCATAAATTTTACAAGTGACACTCTAGGGAAAAGGATGACCATGTGAAACAAATTCTTTACTGTAATTACAAGCATAATATTTTTTGAGACATCTCCATTTAAATTGTGCTTGTCCAAAGTAATGGAGATCTAATAACTTCATCGTTTTATTTAGAGCATTCGGCAATCTACTCTCTGTGCAAATGACCCTGCATGGAAATCCTACTGCTTGATCATATGACCATTTCCTGTATATGAGAAAAACTCTTACAAATGACCCTGTGCTACTCAGGCTTCTCAACTTCCTTCTTTCCCATCTTTGGTCTTATCACTTTTGTTTTATCAGCATCATATTCCAATCTTCTGCCTTAAAGAGATTGCAATTGCCTCTGGTAATCAGTTAAATTGAGGATTTGTACTGAAGATAAGAAAGCAGTTCTCCAGCTAGGGAAATAGGGACTCTCCCACATGTATTTGTAATCTGGGGCTCAGGCAGTGCCATGAAAACGAAGCCCCATTGAAGCCTGACAGACTGCACAGCGGGGTTGTGCTGTCCTGCACGGCGGGTTTGGAACACACACAACCACCAACCACACACGGGCCCCCTGGGGTGCCCTGGGGCTGTCAGACAGGATGTGTCATACACATCCACACACCCTCCCTGCTCTTACCAATGCCCATAGCCAGCTTCTGAGGTCCACTGTCACTGGACACAACATTAGCCAGACTTCTGATTGGAATAGTAAATTGTCTTCTTAGACACTCTTATAACTGGATAAAAGCAAAGAAACAAAACTCTAGATACAGTGTTAGCTTTTACAAATGCTACTTGAGACGCAGAGTGCAACTGTGCAGTGGAATGTTGTGAATGTCATTATTCTAATACGAGGTGGAGGATAATGAAGTCTCCATGAATAATTCTGTTGTTATCCAGTCCTAACACAAATTCAGAAATGTTATTTTTCTCTCAATATAGAGGACTTAATTAACAAACTACACAACAAAAAACATTGACTGTTCTCTCAACTACTTTTGCTTTTGCTGCCATGAAAGGAGTGTTCTTAATTCTCTTCAAGAAAACATGTGAGGTCTCTCAGGAATTTGGAAGAAATTAATTTAATTTGATAGTCTGGAGCATATTCAAAAGTCTTGTGACTTTCTTAAGCCATATGAATTTAAAAAAAAATACAAGCTCTCAGTCAGCTCAGAGTTTATCTGTTTCACTTATGAAGGCTATTCTGCTCACTTAGTAACAGGGCACTTCTCGAACACAGAAGTATGAAAACTCTTTTCATCCTGGATTATTGAAGATGCAGCAACTACTCCTGACCTTCATGTAAGCATGGAAGAAGTCCCTTCTGTTCTTCAGTCTTATCAGCTGCAGCAGGTGTCACAGGAAACAGAGTGAAAACTCCACATATATTCCGGTTGTTGCTGATAGTTCTGAGAGTCAGCTTAAAGAAATCACTTGGAACCTCACCCACATTTAAGACAATGATTTAAAGTATTAAATTCCTTTAAAAAAAAATTCACTTAAGTTACAGAGCAAATCATAAAATTCCCTAACATTCTTCCCCAGATAGCTGTTGTTTTTTTTTTTTATTTAGTGATACTGACAGCTCACATATATTCACCAAGAGTTAGGACTCTGGTGTGAGTCATTTACCCATGCTACAAAAAAGGACATAAGCAACAAGACATTCTCTCTGTATTTTGACTTTTTTCTCAGTGCAAGGATACCATAATCAACATACAAAATGAAATTTTCTTTCAGTACTGTTAATTTCTTGTCTATCTGCAAAATATTAGTGCATGAGACTCCAGGTTGTCGGCATCCAGGAAGTCCTTGAGCTGAGAAAGGGGTGAGACAAGGTACCTTGTGCTCCAGTGCTTGTATGAGACACATACGGGTATAATCTGTAATACAACTACATCTTACTGCTAATATAGTTTAATTTATAATCTGATAAAACATGATAGGTAAACATATTTCCTAATTAGGATAATATTGCATCAGAGATACAGAAAAACACTACATAAACACACTGAGCCTCTAGGAAAGATAATACTTATGTAATTACTTTAAATACCTGTGTAATTAAGTACATCCTCATTTTTTTAATGTTTTCTATTCTGCAGTGAAATCTATTGCTTTGAGATGATCTTTTAGTATAGGAAAGAAACAAATGCCTTCCTTCTGTTTTCACCATGAGATAGAATAACACATCATATGTATAGAAAGTGTTTTTCTGCAAGATTTCACAGATGAAAGCTTCCAAAGATGCACATCTATGTTCCGATTTCTTACTATTTTAATTTACATATTTATTTTCACTAACCAGGACTTTGAAATATGCTTGATCAGTCCATGTTCAGGGGAAAAAATCAACCAGGTGTTTCTGTCATTCTAGGTGCTGGAATAAAGGTTTTGATGAAGTAATCAAAATGTATTCAGATTGCAAGAAGCAAGTTCTACAATATACTACACCATTTTACACACCTCTCAGACCTGACCTATGGACTTTCTAGTTGTTCAAGGCTTATGAATCCAGTTCGAAAAAAATCAATTCCTTCACTAAAAGTTATCATCACTTCAAGAACCATGAACTATGTGGAAAACATGCAGTCAGGCCAACTTAGTTCGCTGTTGTCTCAAGAGAGAACTCAGCTTCCAGTGCTTGTAAGGGCAGACTGTACACACACCTGAGTGTTTTGAGGCACCAACATCAGCAGACCATCTCTGAAACAAAGTGGTGGAAAAGTCCTCAGTATAATCCACCCTGACATTTTCTGATAGAAAACCAGAATGCTCATCTTCTGAAGTGTTTTCCCAGGCTCATTGCAAAATAAGGAAAAACTGGTCACAAAATAAGAAAAACCGGTAAGCATTACATTGGTGGGAATGAAACTCAGTCTTCCTACTCACTCTTCTTATAGTCATAATATTTGCCAGGGAAGTGAGACCCATGTCTCTAAGTGAATTTCACTCAGCCACCTGTGCTTTACAGGCCTAAGCTCACTTCAGTAGGAGTTAAATGGTAACTGGAATGCATAGAGCAGAATACAGACTTGACTTGCTGTACAGACCAAGCTAAAGTCATGGGCCATCAGGACTGTATTCAGTTGCTGCTAAGTCATGAAGAGGCTTTCGTTCAAGACTTCTTGAAAAGTGAAGGGGAATCTGAATTCCCAACCAATTCAGCTTGATTGAGAGGACCCCAGCTTAATTTTTCATAACAAGCATACTCAAGTCATCAGTCATTTTCAGTTAATTGCTGTATGAATCACCAGACTGACTAAAATACAGGGCATTACTCCCTCACAGCCTGTGCTAGATCACATTATTTGTGGTACAGTAAATGTGCATCACTACTGCCCACAGTGTGCCAGTGCTTTACAACATTACTTCAAAATATTGTCATCTTCACATACACGTGGTAATATCTGACAGATCAACAGGAGGAAATAGGCTGCAACCGAAAGAACAGCCAAAACTTGAATAAATTGCCTTAGACAGGTGAAGAGACCTTCATCATCAGAGCTGTAAAAGCAAATTAGACATATGTCTGTCACAAGTGGTTCCTTTTGCCTTGAGGAGGCTTCAGCAAGTCTTCCACAAGCCTTTTTTTTAGGATTCTAAAGTACTTCTATACAAATCCCAAATGTACAAACACGAAAACAAAAACACAGGGTGTGAAAATGCCAAGCTTTCAGTCACCAATATACAAACAAGTCTGAGAGAAATAAGAGGATATTTTCTTTACTTCACAGGTGAAAGAGAAAAATGTATTATATTAAATGGTTATAAGTAACATACTTTTTTTTTCTATCGAAAACTTGAAATCTTCTCCCCAAATTAAAATCTCCAGTAAGGTTTCTGATGTAAACCATTAAATTATCCATTTAGAAATGACACAGGATGTGACACAATCATAATACCATCCAGTCAGGAACCAGATATGATAGAACATGACTGGTAACAATGCTGTCTGAAGCACAGACATGAGTTGGCAAGTTTTTGAATTCTCATATAAAAGCTGATTTTTTTTGCAGAATAAATTTTCTGTACAAATATCCTGGTACATTGTACACACAACACATCAGACAGTTTAAATTCAGGGAAAAACCAAAGTCATTAAATTCTCCACACTGTTTCAGTGGTTAAACATTGCACAGTTAGAAATATTGGCACTGTTCTCCACACCTGCTGATCCAGCTTCAGGTAATAGATAGAGATAATTCTTCACATTTTCTAGCCTAAACTACAATAGATGAGGCTGATTAGTTATTTCTTACACTATAGCCTTAATCATCTGTCTTTTGGTTTCCACATTTTTTTCCCATTTTTTTGGGGTTTTTTTTAAGAAAAAAAAAAACCAAAAATACTTGTGGTTTCACTACTCAGCTTACTTCTTTCATTTAAAACAAGAAGATAGAAAAATAATCATTTTTATTCCAAGACACAATCCAGAAGAAGCAGGCTAGTATAATACGTCTCTAGTCAGACTTCCTTTGGTTATAATTGTCAATTCTCAATTATCTCATCTCTTTACCATGGAATCTGAAAAATCCTTAAACAACCTTATTGTTAATTCAAGCTGCCCCGTGTCACAAAGCAAGAAGGAATGAAGTGTATTCCCATCTGAGTAAAGGCTTAGATGTAGATGAGCAATGATGCCCATCTCATTTACATGCTTGCAAAACACCAAAAAAAATATTTCCAACATCAGCACAAAATCAAGATGAAAATTGACCTAAAAAAGTATGACTCAATCCCTCAAAACACAGTATTAATTCATACAATATACTGCACTTCACTAAGACGGAAATGATCTTTGCAAACTCTGACCTAAGTCAAAACAAAAAGACATTTAGAAAATAGGTAGGAAATAACTGGTAAGAAAACAAAAGTTTATCTTAAAAATTTTCACTGACACCTGTTAAGGGAGCTTATGAAGATGATCATCCAGTTGGAGATAAGGTAATCAATACAGGTGCTGATCACTACTTCAGTTATATGGGATAAGAGTCCTCCCAGTAATACATGTTACATGCCCAAGAAAAATATGAAATTGTCTGAACCCTGAAATTGTGCCCTGAAAATGAGAATCCTCCAGCTACATTTTCAAACTAAATAATGACTTCTCTTGTACTTAAGGATCAAATCAAGGTTGTGGATAATAAAGTCTGCCTTTCAAATTCTATTGAAGTTTAAATAAGACTTTGTGTTGCAGATTACATCTACATAAAATATCAAAGCTGTGAGGTCACAAGAAAAATAGCAAAGGAAATAATGACAAGTGGAATTAAAAAGGCCCAGACAGTTTTTTGAATGAATATGTGGAAATATAAAAAGTCCTACCATATAACCTTAAAGAATAAGTTGCATAGTTACTACTTCTGCAAAGCTTTTTGCTGTGTTCCAAATAATTTCATTTCCCTTGTTCTTTGTCAAAATAGGCAGACTTGCTAAAGAAAAGACAAAATTCTTGCAGTAGAGGGTCCAGAGAGGATCTCATTTTCTGGGGCTCATTAGCAGAACTAGAGGTTTGACAGAGAAAAACATTAGTCTTCTAGGCCTTTTCTAGTGAAAAGATAGAATAGAAAACAGCTACACCATTTTTATTCCCTTTCCTTCTATTCCCACTCAGTCCTACTTCACAAGTGAAGTAGTTCAGAAATTCAGATTGTCTGGCAACTCTGTCTGCTAGGGTGGAATGTGGATAACAACAAAAAGACGGGGAAATAAACAGTTTGTGATTCAGGCACATTGGGAATTACTAACTTACTTTTCTTTCTTCCATTTCTAATCTTTACTGTCAAAATCTGACTCCCTGAATAAGTATTTGCAAGAGGGCTTTGGTAATGTTGAAACAGTCTGAGCTGGTAGAAGCACAGACTGGCAGACACTATCAAACTTCTAGTCTTCTCATCAGAAGGCATGAAATAGATACATGTAGTTACCTTTTGCACATATTTTTCTTCTTTTCATGAGATCAGAAAAGTCACATCAACCTCTAAATATTAGTAGAACATTCCTATCTGGTATCTAAACCTGGAATGTCTTCATGTTCCTGAAATTTCTACACCCCACAAAGGGTATACAAGGTATCTACTGTACAGAACTAAACACATCANCAAGGTATCTACTGTACAGAACTAAACACATCAGTACCCAGTTCAAAAACAGCACCATAAGTGGGAAAAAATTCTTACCTGAAGCAAGTGTAAGGCATATCAGACTCCACTATGTAAGAGAGCTTAGGGTTAGGTCAGGGTTAGGATTAGGGTTAGAGTTAGCATGAGGGTTTAAGGTAAGATTTAGGGTTAGGGTTAGGGTTAGGACTTAGGTTTAGGGGTTAGTGTCACAGTTACAGTTATGGTTAGGGTTAGGGCATGGGTTACGGTTAGGAGACGGGGTTAGAGTTTGGTAAAGGGTTAAGCTTAGGGTTAGGGTTAACTTTATGGTGAGGCTTTGGGTAAGGCTTAGAATAAGTAATGGTTAGATTAGGGTAAAGGCTTAGGGTAAAAGTTAGTGTTAGGGCTAGCATTACGGTTAGGGTTATGTATAGGGCTAGGATTAGTGTTAGGGATATGGTTAGAGTTATGTAGTAGCCCACAGATGGCCCGTAGAACTCAAAGTATCAATAATTAAAAATTTTCAATGGAAATATATAATCAGACTTAGTGTTAGGGTTCGCCGAAAGTTATGTTTCTGAAAACCAAAAAGGGAAGCGCTTCAATAACACTGCAGCAACAAAAGACATGCCAAGGGAAACACAGAACTGCCACAACATGGCTTCCTTC
>VYZP01062899.1:0-18678 GCA_013400635.1 Hypocryptadius cinnamomeus
AAGATTCAAGAGAAAAACTAAAATTATCTTGAGCTATTAAGTATAAGAGCTGTCGATTAGGATCATAAAGGCAGAAACGATGAAGAGGAACTCAAGGTATAGGGAACCTGATTAAATCACAGACTATTCTTCTGTCTGTCCTTGAGGCATGATTGCCAGTTTCTGCACAGAAATAACCCCAAATCTGCCACCAGGTGCTCGTGAAATAACCTCACTCTAGGAAGATGCACACCTCATTCAGATGGTACTTTTATCCATGGAAACCACCAAGGAACCATGACAAAGAAAAGAATATTCTTGAGAGCAATGCCATGATCTGGATCACATCTTGCCACCAGGTCATTCTCCTGTGCAGGTGGGGTTTCAGTGGGTTATGGAACAGGGCACTAGTCCACGAGCTCTGGCACTGCTCTTGAGCCCTGCACAGTGGGCACCTGCATTCTCACCAAAAGTTATAATTCAAAAGAAAGTTATAAATCCAAAAGAATAGTGTTCACCTCATACAGTTTATGAGAAGGATAATTTTTAGGAAGCAATTTATAGGGTTCTAAAGAGCCACTCTTCCTTTCACCTCTAGAACAATGCTTTTGCTTTTTTGTCTTCAAATAGCTCCCTACAGACAACTGAATGAAGCTACTTCATAAATTAAATTCCTCTCTGATCTATTAGTGCAGTAACAGAACACAGCCCTTAGCACCCAGAGAGCAGCCTCCCACCTTTGACTTTAGTTTGGACAAGGACCTGTGCTGCAACCAGAACATTTCTGTCAATCTTCATCAAACCTCACCTTGATTATTGCCATGCTCAAACCAGCATTAAAATTAAGGTAGTGGTTTGACTTCCACTCATCACCATGATGGGAATATGAAGGATCCAGAAGCATTAGAACTTTAAATTATCAAACTGAAAGAGATACACCTTTGTCCTCCCTATTTTTTGCATTTGCCCAATTTTTGTTTAAAAAAAAAATGCAGCAGTGGCACATTCATACCCATGACCAATCTGTTTTGCCACTTTTATACTTTATTAGCAACACTAACAGGTGAGCAAACGACTTCATAGTAGTCCTGGTAATTTACAACATTTCCTCTCTGCTTTCCCATCTGCACAAAACCCTCTCCATGACACTCAGACCATGAGAATGACTTTTTTTGTCACATTGCCACCCTCCAAACCAACCAGACACCTACCAGCACTACAATTTACTGTTACATCATGTTGGACCTGTGTGTAGCACCCAGGCCTCTTTCAGCATTCACCTTCCTGCAACATGAGCTGGGTCCTGCAGGCTGTGGTGAAAATAATTGTACAAATCACAGCTTTTGCTGGAGATTACCACATCCAACAGGAGATGAGCTCTGCTGTACACAGCTGTTCCAAAGGTCTCAGAGGGAAGTTGTACTCTTTTTTTGGATCAACACACAGAGTGAGGGCTTGGGGATCATTTTAGAGACAAAAAGGGAAAATAGATCTGGGGGACATAAAAGAAGAAAGGGGTGGAGAGGACTGATTTATACACTCAGAAGAAGAATACTAGCTCCAAATTATTTACTAAGGAACTTACAGCATCTGCTGTTTGGCTGAACAGGTTCTCACAGGTGCTGGCTGTATTAATCCTAACACACACTTGGGAACATTTTCCACTCACACAGTAATCATGAGCCAAGCTTCTCTTTTCATACTCCATTCCCCCCTAAAAATAAACCCAGCTAACATGAGCACTTATTTCTAGTTGAGCAGGAAAAAAAAAAATAATTAAACAAGTCAGCCCACCTCCAAAAGCACAGAAAACCAACTGCTAAGTGGGAATCAATGCAAATATTCATGCCTAGTTATGGTAAGATTCATTCATTACAAGCTCAGTTGCAGCTTGTCAATTCAGAGCTAGGTTTTCACATATAGTACATAATCACAATTTTCTCTCCAAATCCTGCATTCCACAGGCAGTTAATTGCCTCTCCATTTGTAGCGGGAAAAAAATAGCAATGAAAACTTACAGAACCCTTTACCAGGAAGCATATTGAAGATTTATCCCAGCTTCCAACACATTACTAATTTCAAAGTGACACTAGATTAAAAAAGCTGTGATTCATATTTCCTCACCAAATCACCCAATGCTGACTGTCCAGCCAGTTGAGGCTTGGTTTTGTTTCTTTTCTTCTGGTAACTCATTTCCCAAGAGCTCTACTCCTTTGCACAAGTGGTGCCTCTGCAGCAGGGCACTCAGGACCATCACACTCAGTGACTGCTGTGGATTCCTACCTACAGCATTTTTTTGAGGAATATGGTTAGGAAAGGGAAATGCAGTCCTAATGTTATTAAGCCAGTTAGTCCTTAACATATGGAACAGAGAAAGGCAGTTTTCCTGGCCAGGAAAGCTGCCTTTCTCATAACTGGTTTCTAGAAAGGCTAATGTAAAGGATGACAGTAAGGTGGTGTTCCAGCCAAAAACAAGGAGAATATTTTAAATGAGACAATTTGAGGATGCTGATGTTTTAAATCTGCTCCTCCAAGGTGTTTTTTTTAATGTCCAAGATTATACAGCCTTAAACCCACATCGAGATCACAAGTTGCTAAGAAGAACACCTATATTTTTATTAATTCATGTATGCAGACTACAAATAGTAAAATCCCTAAATCTAGGATATGGCAAAGTTCTGCAATAGATAGGTTCACTGTATGAAAAATGTGCCACATCATATCTAAATGGGCTTCTTGTTCTAGGAAAGAAACGGTCACTTAGACAGGCTCTAAGTAATATAAAGTTCAGAAGGAAGTCTGAGTCCATAAATCACAATTTGATTAAGCATCAGCAAGTGTCCAGTGGCCCAGTTTCAGTACTTTCAGAGCATACTGAATTAACTGTCTTCAGAGCCCTGTAGCTACACAAGAAAACATTTCACTTTCCTAATTAGCAACTATTCTCACATCCACAGGAAGTGACATGAACCAGGTTTTATCAAAGATAAAAGGTCTAAACTATGCTTAGAATTGTCATTGCCTATTTTCCAACTATAACAGCAAGGAAGTCCACGTCTAGGAATTACTTGACTTCCCTTACATGATGAGATCTAACCATAAAAGAATCTATTTTGTTTTCCTAGGTTTACATCCAAGCAGCACATGCTGAAAGACATCTGTTGCTTACACATTTTTCAGGCTGATTATCTGTTGTTGGTTCCATATATAAGTTTGTACAGTCATACACTTATACACACACTTTTATTTAAAATAAATTCAACCCTAGATCTCTGAAAATGAAGCTACCCTTTTTGCGTGTGTGTATGTGTGTGTATATGTACATAAATTTTTGGCTCATTACCCAGCACTGCTTCCCACCTGGGCAGGGGCTTAAAGAGACAATGATTCTCCAGTTCCATTCATTTGAAAAGCCACAAAGTTCAGCTGCTGTTGAGAAAGTCAATTATTCAAAGCTGTGTGGCTTCATGGCTACTGGGTACTTTGTTTAAGGTGCAGTATTGCTATGGCCAGAAGTTTTGGGGAGGTCTAGAGATTAGGTAGCCCTGCTTTTGTAATTGTTTGAAGTAGACCAAGGGGGACAAAAAAAACCAACAAATGAACTGCTATTAAATATCAGATTCACCACTCTCTGCAAGTCATAGCCTTAGGAACACATCCAAGAAAAAAATCCAACACAAAATCTGAACAAACAAAGCCAGAACCCTCACTTGGCAGTTTGCTTAATGCAGAGCAGGGCCAAGCACAGGGTTCTAGACCTGAACTTTCTAAGGCCTTTCCCCACCGCTGAGAAGACACAGAGAAGCCAGATGTATATTTGTCATACACACACAGTTTCAAAGCTCAATCAGGCTGAAGGATGGTATATGGGATACTTAACTAGATTTAAATATCCTGAAATCATTCTCAGATAGCTATTTCAGTTACTGCAAACACTTAGTTTAGAGTATAAATTAGGGTGCCAATGAAGAAAGATTTTGTCCCTAAGCCTCCAGCCTATACAGATCACGAGACAAGGACAAATTAAATGCCCAGAGGAACAAGAGGCAAGCTTCCCTCCCCACTTCTGCAGCCAGGAAGGAGAAGATATCATCGCCAGAGTAAAGCCTGGGCAGCCTCCTGTAACATGCATTGAGCAGCTGTCCCTGAGCCTCTGCTGGCAAAGGAACAGAAGTGACAGGAGGAGTCTGAAGAGCCCCTAGGAGGTTGCCCACAGGGAGGAGAGAGCCTGTGGGATATTGCTCCAATGCTGTGCAGGTACCTCCAAACAATACTGAGCAAAAGGCTCTGAGCTACCCTGAAGAACACAGCTGAGTGGCCTCACCTTTCCTGAGAAGGGACTGGCTTCACAGGCCCTGATTGCACAGCCATGGGGTAGCATTTCATCATCTGGCTCCACATTCAGCCCTCTTCTCAGCTGCAAAATCCCCACCACAGAGGCAAATCCCCAGGAGCAGCCATACTTACACAACCTCCAGGTCCACAGGAAAAAACCATGGCCTTCCTCTTGCACGCCGGAGCTGCCACTTTCTTTTGCTGTCTCAAGGTGCTCTCCAGTGGTGGTCAGTCAGTGACATGCACTGATTTCACATTTGTCAAACACTGTTTCAAACCTGTGCTCCACAAGCTGCTGAACTCAGACACCAGCTACTGTGTGAAAGCCACACAAATATAGTGCTCCCCCTCACTTCCACACTCAAATACTTTCCATGGTTAGTGGTTTAAATATAACCCACCTGTGCAAGCTGGTGGAGGGGCACAGGTTGTGCTTGTCAGCACCAAAAAGCAGTAGAAGGGGAGCAATAAATAAACAGCTGTGACAGAGAAAAGCTGTCCTGCTCACAATCAAGTCAGTGGCAAAACTCCCAACAAGATGCAGTGTAGCACCCTGCATCGGCAGCCAAGAGCTCACTGTAACAATCCTACTTTTCCTGTGTCTTCCTGCGCAGCTTTCTAAAGGAAAGAAATTCCCAGTGTGTTGCCTACACGATGTATCCCTTATCCTCAGGCTGGAAACACAAGAAAACTCTTTGTGCCCGGACCCCGCGCTGTAACTCTGATCGTGTTTCAGCACGGCTGATAAATAAAGAAAAGCCTTACATGGCAATCTTCACTCAAGACACTTAAAACTGCAGCTTCAAATCCGCTTTGTGCACTTTCAGCCACGTCAAAGTAAGACACTTTCCCCTAGGAAAAAAAAAAATGAGGGTGGTAGAAAAAGCCTCTGGGTTCTCCTGGGCCATTTAACAAATGGAACACTTACTTTCTGTTTGGTGTAAAGTGACAGCTGGCTTATTAGAACTGACACTGATCCTCCCGAGAGGATTTCAGGGAGCGAGTCACACAGGTGAAGGTCAGCACAGCAAAGGAATTAAATGAAGAGAGGAAGGAAGCCACTTCCTCCTAAGGACAGAAATTAGCTAACAGAAAAGCTATTAGTAAAACGGCCCTCTCTGGCTGGAAATGCACTCCTTGCAATAGGTTTTGTTCTCGAGAAATGCTTCCAAGACACTTTTGGAATGTAAGGTTTTATGCCTTGTCACCAGCTTGGTGTGCTGCAGTCAGGACCCCAGTGCAGTCTCCACCTGCAGTAAGGGCTCAGTGAGCACAGCTTGCACCCTGTCACCGTCTGACTGACACAGCACCAAAGGCAACACCTGAAATACCCTCATTTATTAATCATACATCACTTCTGATGTATGTGAAAAGGATAATTAACATGGCATGACATATTTTAAAGTGAATAAGACAACAGACACAGCCACACTGCCTGAGTGCGTTTTAACTCCTGCAGCAGGCACGCACAGCTGGCTGCAGAGCTGCATGAGTTCTCTGGCTCCCTCAGCAGACCTTCAGCAGGCCAGAGGAATAAAGACTTTAGCCAAGGCATGATCAGCTTTTGCCAAGGTTTGTTCAGCACTCCTGCTCTTGCCTCTCTGGGTCTAGCCCTGGAAATGTCCTCCCTGCAGCACCGGGACCTTGGCAGCTGCTGCCCCACAGCAAAACCTGGAGAGGGAAGATTTCATCCTTACAAGGAGAGACACAGACCTGGTGAGATTTGATGGTCTGATTTTTATTCCTTTTCATGTTTGCTCTGCTGAAGCTACAGCAGTGAAACATTTTCCCTAACCCTGCTGCACTGCACTGAGTAGGGCAGCATATCTGTGTCCCAGCTAACACACTCAGTAAAATCAAGCATGTGGGTGCTGCTGCCCAGGGACCTGGCCTGGACAGCCTGGCAGCCTGGAGTGAGCAATGCAGGACAGCTCTCAGCCACCTGGGACTGTGCTCCAGCTCAAAGACAGGCTTGGCTTTTTTTGAGAATGCTTGAGCCAGGCCAATAGCAAATTACTTTGTTGCAAGCCATTCCTTGGGAGCCCCCACAGCCAGTGGGTTGTTACACCTTCCATAATTTAAGGGAGCAGGAGAACAGCAGAAAGTGCAAAGTCCACCCTCAGTCAGCACAGCCTCCTCTGGAAAACTCTTACTCTGAATACTTCAACTCAGTTCCAGTACTGGTTTTAACTCCTTCCTAACCAAGTACACAAAAAGCATCAGAACTCTCAGTGACCCACCACCATTCTGGGTTTCACTAACAATCCTAGGAGTCAGTGAGTTTAGGGTTGCAGGGAGAGGTCACTAAATTAATCCGGCAGGTACCAGCACCTCTGGGTTTAATCTCATCCCTCTCCAGGCATGCTTGTATGATACAAGTTCACAGGTTTTATTATTATGTCATGTAGATATGGCTTACTTAAAATGATGAGGGCTTTTCCTGGCCAGAGACAAATTAATGTGGCTCTACTGACTACACTGGGTCTCTGCCAGGGTGCAGAGTCTGGGGATGTGAGGGTATCACAACAGCGTCATTTATCTAGAAATAGCTTTTCCCAGGTCTCTCTTAGATCTAAAAAAAAGAGAATTCTCAGTAACTCTGAATTATTGCAATTCTGATAAGTTGGAATTCTGATATCAGAAGTTTTCATGTGAAGTTCCATGTGACAAAGGACCACCAACACAACATTTTTGTCCCTTGAGCCAACAGAGGATGAAGGTATACAAATAAGCACATTTGAGAAGTGAATTTGATTCCACAGGTTTTTCCTGTATGACAGGAAAGCTGGGCAGGCTTATATTCATGAAATGCTCTAAGTTTCCTAGATGACTTAGAGTGGCACTGAGCAGGTGTGTTATCCCAATATGTCTCAACTTTCCCAGAAAAATATGAGTGAGAAATCCATCTTTGCAGTTCTCAGTCCTCACGACAGCAATTGGATTTCAAGGATACTCAGAAATATGCAAAGGAAGGCAGGATCTGAGAAGTTTGGCTCAGCCCTAAATTTTTGCAGAGTCCCAGTGATCTACTCCAGTTTCAATCAATAGTTTCAATTCTGAGGCTCTGGATAACACCCTGAGATTGAGCACATCTCCGTGGAAGACCCCAAAGAATAGTTGTAGATAATCAAATACATTCCTTGGCTCTAAACAATTTCTATGAAATACCACTTGCATATTCTCTCTCTCTATATATATAGATATATATACAGATAATATAGAGCATACACTCAAAGAACATTGGAGGTACAAATGAACTAATAGCTAGCTCTAATCTCTTTTAAAGGTCACAAGCCTGCTAAAATGTTTTCGAGCATGAGCCTACCCAAAAGGTGTGTATTTCTTGTTTTCTCCTGGGATCACAGCATGAGGTGCTTTCCCTCCCTGCAGAGCTTACAAGATTACAAAGAAAAAGCCTTCCTAGGGCTTTTTCTTTGGAATCTGAAGTCTGTGGTATGAATGTCTTTCACCAGACCATCTGCCCCCTGCCACCTCCCACCCCATGGACCTCTGCAGATGAAGGCTGGAGTCCAGGAAGCACAGGGGCTGTAGCAGGGAAAGAGCTGATCTGCTGAACTTGTAACCAAGCACAATCTGTTTACAAGCCCAATTAGAAAAGTTATGGTTAATCCCCACTTGGGAGGGAGGCAGGCAGGCAGAAGCAAAGAAGAAATCTTGTTTAAGAGATAAGAGCAATGGTATCTAATCCCAGCTGAAGTCCTTCCCTTTGTGCTTAGCTGAAGTTTCTCCACTGGCTCCTCTGTGCAGCTCTCCCAAACGAATCCAGCTTTCATCCCATGACCTACGTTACCCAAAGAGACTCTTCCAGTAACCAGGAAGAGGGCACAGGTACATCCTCTGAATTTCTTTTTGGACAGCACTGCTGCCTCTGACACTCAGAGACCCCTACAAAGGGCTAAGACAGCCCCTACACCCCAAAACATTCCCACAGGGACCAGTGCCATGTGTTTTATGGCCCATGAAGATCAGGTAGCTACCTGGGGAGATGACTGAAGAATGAAGAATGGAGTTAATTGGGCCAGGTACACAGGAGGCAAAAGAAGTTTGGCAGGCGGTCACTCACGCCACTCCAGCTGATTATCCTGATAGAAAACCTTGCACTCTGTGACCACATTTGCTTTCCAGGCCCAGGAAAATATGTGCTTCCTCCTGTGTTCATTAAGTTGGTATGAGGACTCGTGCTCAACTGCTGCAAGAAAAAAAAAAGAGCTTTCCATGGCTGTGCCATCACATGTGTGCCTTTCCAACAACCTGCTTCAAGCCCATTTTGTTTCCCTTTGATCACCAGAACTTTGTGCCAGAAATGACACATTAAATATTTGGCATTCAAGAAAATAAATAAAAAAGGTCAATGGGTGAAAAACATGTCCACACAGAGAATGGCAGCCCTAAAGAAGCCAGGAGAAATGTCAGTGCCCTTTGGAAAAAAATCACACAGGCCAAAGGATGATTGCCAAAAAATACTAATTTCTTTTATTAGACAGTGCAGGTCTTAACCCCATTTTCCTTAATGTTTTAATACGCATTTTACCTCATATGACACTGATGAAAATTTAAAGCCACCTCAAAGAGTACAGGGGTGTATAAAAGCAAAGAAACACATGGATTTCCTCTTTACCAAAGGGGAGGAAACAAACCTTTGTTTGTTACAGATAGTAAAATGCTAAAAATGCATCAACTATTTTTCAGTCCTCCAAGTATTCTCCCTACATACAGCCATGTAGACCTACCAAACCCATAAAATATTTCATTTTTGTCTCTTTCTACATATGCAGCACAATTTCAACTTCCAACACAGATGTACATTGTTCTTGGTGAGATTTTCAGGAAACAAATTAAAATCCAACAGTCCAAGGACTGGAATCCTGCAATATGAAACTGCAAACATTTTTGAAGTAAATATTATATTCTTGTGTCAATCAGCTCCAGTGAGATCCATCATACATATTTACCCATAGGCATAGGTTTCTGGAATATCAAACTCCAGATAGGTGGGGGTTTTACACAATATTATGAAAATGAAATTAGAATTGATGTTATGCTAGTATCTATCAGCCTTGACTTTAAGGCTGCTTCATTTAAAGAGAGGAAGGAGAGAAAAAGCAGGGAACAGAAAGGTTTCCATGAAAATGGCCCTGTTTCAGGAGGAACCTGGCTACATCTGTCTTTTCACTGCCAACACACTTCCCCGCCCTACCTGGACACAAACCATTTTAAACAAAAAACATAGATATACCATTACAGCCTTTTTTCAGTCTGTCTGTAGAAACTGCCACATGTGCAACTGAGAAAAAGCACCTAACCCAGTAATAGCTTTCCCTTTCCAAGAGGAAATATCTGCCTCAGCATATGCCAGGTTTAGAAATACAGTAAAAAGTTCCTAAAGGCTGAGCTATGTTTGCTTTCCACAGGCATCAGATAAGACCATTCACATAAAATGAAGGTATGGTTCAAAATAAAGTAGCAACACAAAAAGGAATGCTGAGATACAGAAACACAAGCCCTGAACAGCAACAGAAATAATTCAAAAAAGCTGTGTTATCACACACACATTCACCTCCCTTCTTACATTCGAAGTGTATGGAAGTTCCAGTACAAAATGCACTGACAGAAAAAGTTGCTCAATTGTTTAAACTTCGCATTTAACACACTCACCCACCTCGCAAAGTGCCAGAATGGATTTAATCTCACAGACACCTCAGAAGACTATGGACAGATATTATCACCCAACAGCCATTACCATTTGTACTCATTTTCTTTCTGTATATACCAACAAATATCCTTTTTCTGCTTTTCCAACTGAAGCAGCCAATTACCTGCTGTGCTTTGTAAGTTCCCATCCACATTCCCCAGGAAACGGATAACATGTGGTGCAGCACAGTGAGGAGAGCTCACTCAGATGCAAAATAATTCCCAACTTACTCAAGCAAAGTCTCTCCACTGCATTCACAGGCTGAGCTATGTGTTAACTGTATTTATTCACCACTGAAAGACTATACTTTACAGTTAGAACCCTGGCAAATACTGAGCATTTCAGTAATTCTGCTTTTTCCTTATCTGCACAAAGGGGTTTTATTTCTCTACCACAGCTGTACACAAAAGAATAGAGTGCCATTTCAACCCAAAACTCTCGGAAGTTACTACTTACCAGCTTGTGATTATATATTCAGCAAGCCCGAAGAGCTGAAAAGATTTTGTTGCAGGAGACAAAGTTACAAAAAAGCAGGCAGAGTCAACAAAAATGAAGTGAAACTAGCATAAACCCTCTCTTCATTCATCTACTTAAATGTTCCTGAAGACTAAAATGGACCTTAAAGAAAGCGCTCTCAGCAAAGACTACATCCTCTTGTCAGTCAAACCCTGCATAGTTTCAGCCAGGCATCCGTCCAAAAAGACATGGAATTATTCTATTTTTGTCTCCCTATGCAAGTGGAAACATTTTTACAGATTTGTGGTGAGGATTTCAATTTTTGTAGTGGTCAGCTAGTAGAGGAATGTAATTAAAGACCCTGATAAATGAAAGATAGTCCAGAAAGATTATCCGGAAACTGGATAAATCTGGAGATAAATAATAATTCCATTGCAATACAGTCTGATATAAAAACACATTAAAAACTTTCAATGAAGTTAAAAATCCAGATGTGGTTTACTGGAAGAAAGTTATAAAAACCTTTCCTTTTAAAAGAGAATTGTTGTCAGTAGTGGGACACCAACAGAGTTTCAACAAATGTAGGCTGATATTTTTTAATTAAATAATTTTAGTAAAAAAATCTGATGGTATTATGCAGAGCACTAAAAGTTTGGTTTACCACCCATGTTATGTCTGGTATGTTACTGGTTTTACACAACACAGGTGTTTCCTCAGAAATACTTCATATGTTGCCTGTTGCTGTCTTACAAAATAAACCTTCTAAACTTCTGGCTTTGTAAAGTAGGAAAATACTTTGGAAATCATGTTTGGCTTCTATTGCATTTAATGTTTGCTCCTATTCTATCAGTAAGAAAGTACAGCCATTTCCCCTGTACATTCAGTCTGGAAGCTGACTCTGAAACTCAGTACATCATCACTGATCTGTGGAGCTCTTCAGATCTGAGACTTCCCTCGGAAGGGAAGCTTTTAGTTCAATTCCCCAAAACTCTGTCATCATTGAAGAGGATGAACTTTTGTCCTTGCTGCCTTCCTCTCTCTGCTCCAACTTCGTCATCCATTGTGCCTTTCACAGTAGCTGCTATTCTGCTCTCACCCACCCTCCTCTGATGTGCTCCCTCGCTGCCCTTTCCCATTATACACTGATTTTCACTCCTCTCTGCAGCTCTGAGTCCTTGTCTCCAGGTCCTGCCCAGCCTCACTCTTGGGGCACCTCCAGCCACTGCAGCCTACTGGGCTACCTTCCACACAGCTCCTAAAGCTGTAGAAATTTCCCTCCTGATTTAGCAAGAAGTGAGTTGGTCCTGGCTGTAATCATCCCTCGGGTCAAAGCCTTCATCCACATGCACTAGAAGACATGAGAGAACTGCAAGCTGGAGGGTTGCAACGAACAAACAATACATATCTTAACAGGGAAGAAAAGAAGCACTTGTTGTCCCCCTGTCCCCTGGTTCTTAACTTACATGTTGCTTTTTTCTTGGATTTTTTACGTTCCCTTACAGTGGGAATGTCGTTGGGGTAGGAATGTTCTCACACTACATTTTGAATTAGTCTCTGGAGTAGCAGGATCCAGTTTCTTCACACTGCAAAGCAAACAAGAAATAAGCTCTTTCTTTGATATCTTGCAACTTATTATCTTCTTCCTCAAACCACAGCTCTTCTGAGATGCAGCTTTCAACTAACTGTAGAGATTTGGTTTAGTTTTGGGGATGAAAAAGGGAGTTAAAAAAACCCTGTGGGGATGGTAGATTGCACGTGGTAGATTGCTACCCACACATTACTAGAAATGACAGTGGGCTACTAAAGCTTCAGCAGGACAGGGAAGTGCTTCCCTTTGAAACATCTCAGGCACATGACAGTGCTGGTTTCTCTAACCAGGAACATGGCATGCTATCATTCCATGCTTGAATTCTCACGTTTGCTGAGAGTGAGACGAGAAAATGTGAAGGAAGGAGAGGAGCACAAACTGGAGCACAGGAGTGCAGAAGAAGGGCAAAACGAGCCCTAAATGCCAAGGAGCAGTTCTGCTTGGATTACATCTGGGGAGGCAGGATTGTCTCTATAAAACTTGTCAGCCCTTTTCTTGTTGACATAGGAGATGAATTTCTCCATTTACTCCTTTCCTCCAGGATACCTGGAAATCCTTCACTGGTGACAGGTAGAGAAGCACCTACCTCTGCCACAGGGTACCTAGGAAACCGCAAACTTTCTCCAGCCTCATTTTTACCTCAGACTTAATGAATAAGCACAGCTTCATCCATTCCATGTCCTACAAGCCTGCCCATATCTGCTCTGGCACCTACAGATAGACTATTCCCAGTCCTCTTCTTCCAAGATTCCATCTGACTCCAACCTTTAATTCAGTCCCCTGCCATCCTCTCCCACTGGAAAACTGTGGCTGTTTTTACAGCTTGCTCCTTCCTGGGCAGCCTTTCTCTCCAGCCCCCTGTGATTGTGCTGGGCAGAGCAATCCAGCCCTTGCACCCACAGCAGCTCCAGCTGCACCTCCTGGGCAGAGGACAGTGCCCCCCTATCTGGGCCAGCACAGAGGGTTTGAATTTAATTCTGCTTGCCCCAGTGTGATGCTGGTCATCTAGAGGATGAATGGTGCTTTTAAGATGAGCAAAACATTATAATTTAGGGAGTTTGCAATTTACCAAAAGACCTGTGAATTATGTGCTCAGAGCAGCTCCTAAGTAATAAAAGACTTGTGGTGACACAACCTAGAAAGGAAGGCTCTCAACCGTTATGTTCCTCACAGCAGAGAAAGGCTCCAGCATCCCCATGCCTTCTCTCTGCAGTGGAGAACCCAGAGACACATCTGGCACTGATGCAGATCACTGTTAAGCTCCACCACCTGAATTGTTGAATACAATTCCCAATCATTCTGTTATCCAAAATATAGGAAAATCATAAAGGAAAATCATCAAGGCTTTGCACTGTTAATGTCTAATTAACATCACATTTCTTGCTGGCTGGCCATCAGCCACTATTACACCAGTATGACATTGACTTTTAAAATGAAGATGTTTTATGGCGCTGAGTGCTTAACTGTCTTGTTCTAAAATTGCCTGGTCTCCAAAATACATCCATTTTAAAGAGCTTCTAAGAGGCAAAAAGCACTGGATTAAGATTACTGTTCCGTTATTGGTCAGAGTGTTAATTTCCTTCCTGTGATACCAAGTTGCTTATCATCTTTGACAACACACCTAATTGCTGTTACAACCCCCACAGCTTTTTCATAGGTGCTGTCAAGATTATTTTAATTATAATAATATCTATTCAGAGGTTAATGAAAATAGAGAGGAAAAAATCCATCAGGAATTTGTCATTTGCCACACTTCACAGGATTCATGGACACCAAGTGGGACAAGGAAAACATCCCTGCATGGCTTCCACAAAAATGTGGCTCCATCTCACTCTGTCACGCAAACCAAGCATGCTTTCCACAGAGAAACCATCAAAGTCCTTGTCCGTCTCCTCAGAAACACCAGTGACCACGGGGCATGTAAAATCTCCTTCATTAAGTCCAATGCTACTTTGATAGGACCATAGACATAACCTGGGGTCACCTATACTTTTTCAAAGATAAGATAATTTGGTATCAAAAATGCATTTCTTTTTGTACATTTTAAAACCAAATAAACAATACCACATGTGGGAATGCCATGCTTCCAACAATAAATGCATTTATTGTAATACATTTATTCAATACAACTTTTTTTTTTAATCTCCACTTTAAATAAACCCTGCATATAATTAGATAAATCAATATCTATTTCTCTTTTTTTTTCAGTTAGCAACCCTCACTTAGTGCTAAATTCTACCTCTGCAAACTGCTAATCTAACAAATTACAGGTTTTCAGTCAAACCAGCACATTTTGTTCACTGTGTATGGTTACAGTCCACAGACTTTGGAGACTGTTTCAGTGAAGTTTCTTGAGTGACACTCATGAGTGTAGAGCTCACTGACTCCCCCATTTTAAATACAATTTACAAGCTGCTGGTGCATCTTAGTGTGTAGGTGACAGCAGGCACAGCAGTCCCCTTCTGCAGCTCAAAGCAATGCCTCTGGGGGAGGTTGGCCATAATTCCAGGTTCCCCCTCTAGCTCAGCGCCTTGTTTGCTCTGTGATCCCATTTTCTGTCCCATGATAAAGTCACTACTACAGGTTGCTTTTTATCTTCAAAAATGGTCATCTCCCCAGGACACCTGTTCCCACTGAGGAGAAACTGCGAAGTCCACATCTCTGTACAGGCAGAAGAACTCACAGAGGTTGTTTTCCCACACATTTCCATGCTGTTTATTAAACTTTCTGTTCTCAGTTCCTTGCCATGTGCCATATTACACCCATTATGGCTCCCCTGCTTCCTTCTAAGCTCATTTCCAGATGACAGGCAGTTCCTGAAAAAAAAAAAAAATCCAAAAATCCCAAGAGCAGCTAATTCCTCATTTTTCCCCTAGTAGGAAACTGATTTTGGTACAACTTGTAGACTTAGTACCTATGACAGGTTGGAATTTTTCAAACTTTCCTGGTTACACAGCTGTCAGTCGTGTCCCACTCCCTCCTGCAAAGTCACCCTCCCCGTGTGAGGGTACTGAGGACAGGTAACAAAAACTTGTTCTCCATTCTGGAAAGCAGAATGCTGCAGTGTAACACAGCACAGCTGGTGGAAACTTTTTATGGATTTACTGTTGTGTTATGTACTGCTCATGCAAAAAACATACAGTTGTTAAAAAGCTATGTATGAGCACCTAAAAAACCCTGGGAAACCAACTGGAAAGAATCCCTTATGAGGTCAACATTGCTGCTCTTCATCAAGGGGAGACAAAAACCTACTGCAAATAAGGAAAAATCTGTCTGCACAGGCAGTGTCAGAGAGATTTTCTTGGCCAAATAATTGCCTCACACTGCATCTGAACACATCATTTTCCCCCCATCCTGCCTGCAAGCATGTGTTGTTCTGTTAAAGGGAACTCCTCCTAACATAAAGTTGCCAAACATAAATCAGCCTTGAGTAGGAATAATTAGAGTAAGTTAGAAGATTAAAACCATGGGAATAAACTGAAATATACAACAACTGTTCTGTAGCTGTGATTTTCTGCGTGGGAGGCAGAGGATTCTTGTTCTCACTCACACTCCATCAGGGCATTTTCTGGTAAAGGGGCAGCATTGTCACTCGCTCTCAGATTTCCTCATGCCTTTTTTGTGACTATGATGATGCCTCAAAGCCTTTTCTATTAGCCTTTCCCATTATTAACCTTCTTTAGCTCATAACAGTTCATATGCTTTCTGCAGTAAGAATAAAGGGGCTCTTCACTCCTCACACACTGCAGAGATTCTGATTACTGGGAGGATATTTGACATATAATATTGTGAGGAGAGGTGTAATTATGCCTGCATTTGAATGGATCTATTCTAAGGGGCTTTGCAAAGGCAGACTGTCATGGCTGCTATAGGCCCTTGGGGTCAAGCAGTTCATCAGGAAATAATCAGGACCTGAAAATGGTCTGGTTGTTTTTTGGATGCTTGGCAAATTCCACCACCTTCTCAGGAAACTGGTATTAATTATTCTCATTGTAAGTGCTCAAACCGTTCAGTGAGCACTGGCATTGATACCAGTGTTCCTTAACACTCCTAATGGTACCACCAACATTCTTTTCTTTTCCTGGCTACTGGATGTGCTTGCATCCTGCATCACTTGTTTTGTGTATTTTAATTATTTTATCATCATTAGTACTGCTGTTATTTCCCATTCCATTTCTCTCCTACCAACTGTCTTTATCCCAAACCAAGAATTTCACTCTTTTTTCCCAACTGTCTCCCCCATCCCACTGGTGGTGGGGGGAGAGGACATGAGTGGCTGTGTGGTGTTTATCTGCCTGCCAGGTTGAACCACCACAATCCAATGCAGATTAAATAGCATCCCCAGTTCTTAAGATTAGGGCACATTTCTTCCTCCACGCACCTTGTAGTCAAAACTGGCCTCCCAAAAACTTGAAAGGGGGAGAAACAGAGTAATCTTCCCTCTTTGAATTTAAGGTTTGCATTTCAGCCCCTTCCAGTTTATCTTTCCTCATTTTACTTTTTTCACACTCTCCCTTTGCTGTGCTCTCAGTCTCTGCTCAGCCTTCGCTCCGTGTTCCCCCAGCAGTAACTGGGCAGCACCCACAGCAAGGCACACACCAAAGCCCCCACACAACCACCACTCAAGTTTGTCCTTAATCTTATGACTAGAAAACATGAACTTCCTTCCTCCTCTTCTGCCTCCCTCGTGGATTTATTCCAGCAATGCAATAATGTAAGATGTGTTGCACAAGCCATAGGGAAAGCCAGAGGAAACCCAGCTTTTCATGTCCCAGACAGCCTAACCTAGGCCAAGAGCTCTGTGAGGAAGGCCAGGTTTCCACACACACTTCCCACCCATACAAGCACTGTGGCCCAAAACAAGAAGTTCAATCAGTGTCTTGCCAAGATAGTCCAAAGTCAGATTTTCTGAGAAATATTCCTTCAAAATTTTGTCTTGTTTCTGGCTGCAGCACGCAGCCGGGCTCTGTCATCCTAGTGAGACGTGCTCTGTGCAGAGCTGGATCAGAAATCTGGCCTGAAGAGTGATCAACCAGTTTTTCACATAACCTTTTTTCAGAAATACTACAAGTCAACATATGCTTCAAGGGAGGAAAAGAGCCAAATTTGGGCTGAAAACACCAAGGTCCCTTGGGAGTGCAGGCTGCAGGCAGCATCAGTCAAGCACAGGCTGAGAAGAGGGCCAGCGATCCCAAGGACCTTTCCTGTGGGATTTCCACCAGCTCACGTTACAGTCTCAGGCACACATAACAGGGCACCCAAAACAGGCCAAAGAAACACTACAGAAATCACACAGCCTCTGCCACAGCCAGCCTTGAAGCAGCAGCTGGGCAGTAACCACATCCAATCATGCAAGAATGCCGAAGCCACTGGAGTCCTTCCACAAAAAAATGGGTACTCTCCACATTCTAATGCTGTCCTGCACCACAGGACAAAATCAAGGCTTTGCCTTCCAAAAACAACAAGCTGAATGGCTGGGTGGCTCGTGTGCAGAAACATCTGGAGTGGAAGGGGAATAACATACAGAAAAGAGCCAGCGAGAGTGTCAAAAGTTCAGAGAAGCAGGAACTGAACATCATCCTATTTCAGCCCTATAGGCAAAGATATCACAGGAAATCAAGTCAAAAATTGCAAGCCCGTTGTGCAGGAGAAATCATGAGTATTTAACTTTTTAGAGTGAATTGTTTCCCGTTGCTTTCCCTGCTCCCAATAAATTATGATTTCTTACAAGTCAAACACAGAGAATAAAGTGCCAAACCCAGTAGATAGCCCCAGTCACCAGGCAGGAATGGGGAGGCCTCTGACAGTGGCAGCACATAAATATGTACAATTTCAGAGAAAAACACTAAAAGTTTTCCATGCCTCTGTCTAGCAACATGGTCTCACCAAATGGAGCTGTCAAAGGTGGGATGCACATCTGCTATAGGAAAGGCAAAGACTGCTTTACACTGCACAGAGCTGATAATATTGTATTAAATTTCAATCTGCACTGTCAGGACAAGCCATGTCTCAGTCTCCCACAAATTACTATCAGGAAAAAAAATGCCTTTAAGCAGAGTCCCATTCTCCAACAGCCTTATTCTTTGATATCCAGTAGCAAAACAAATAACTTTTTGGATCCTTATGATAGTCAATCAGATCAATTTGCTGCATTTTACTCTAAGATTACAAGGCATCCTAATAAGCTCTACTTCATCTTTAATGAAGAAGAAAAATGTTGTAAAAAACATTTTCAACTTGTAATGTTTAAAAAAATATATTAAAAAAATATATTTTTTAAACATTACAGGTTGAAAAAAAAGAAATTATTATATGACACTTGATGATGAAGCAAACTCTGCACTGTTCTTGATAAATTTCAGCTAGTACGACAGCTCTTAGCAGTAACCACCATCAGAAGCAAGCCAGACATTAAAAGGGGTTATCAGCTGAGTTAAATTATTCTGTGTATTACTATACACTAGGATTTTATATCCATATAATGTTAAAAATGCATTATATTAGATACAAAGTCACTTAGGGAAAGCTTGAGTGCACCAGCTTTTCCTTGGATCATTATTGCCCAGTCCAAAATGCTGCCCTGCTTATATGTTCATACTCTTTTTTT
>VYZP01062899.1:18719-32780 GCA_013400635.1 Hypocryptadius cinnamomeus
TTTTTTATGTTTCTGTCTCACTGAGCAGACACTACAGATGGCACCCAATGACCAGCATTTTATAACTCGTGTTTCTCAAACCCTGTGGTATTACCCACTGTTTTGCTCTTGGATTTTCTCATAGCACCTGTCACCACTACCCCGTTCGAGCCCAGCACAAATCTGAAGTGACAGCATGATTCTCCTTGCCAGTGCTTCTCTGCCACGAGTGGATACCAACAACCAAACTATCATGACCTAATGCTGCACATTTTATTGCTTCCACCAAAGTTTAGAGTGGGGTTTTGGAAAACTAATTTGCTTTTGGGAAGGTGGGAGGTTTGGGTTCTAAATTCATTCTACAGAGGGGTTTCTTCCTTCCCCCACCCCCAACGCAATCTTTCCTCCAGAGCTGTAAGTGAAACACTGCTTCACTTGCCATCACTATTGGCAGGCTTCAGCAGACACTCCCTCTCAGCACTATCCAAAACCAAACCTCCAAGTATTTTTTATTGGAAAGACCAGTTCAGTTTTATAGACACAGTTGGCCTCACCATCATAATTTTCTTCACTCCAGCTCCTCTGCCCATGCTGGACACTCCTTTAAATTTCCTACTCACATTAACACATCCCTGGTCATTCTTAAACCATGACAGCAGTGGGAGTAATGTACCTCAAGGTGCCTACTTTGGGATGACACTGTGCTGCTCCTCAGCTTCCAAAGGCCAGCTGGGAAAATGCTTCATGGGCTAAAATTCTGTTGCTGGTACACACTGGTTTTTTGGAACCTGGCTGATGTATTCTGTATTCTTGTAGCTACGTGAGGCATTTACTACAAGGCATCATCAGATTTAGGCCAACAAGCTTGAAGATGTGCTTCTCTTTGAAGATGTGCTTCCTTTAAAAACATGTAGAAGTCCATTGCTTTGTAGCAAAGTGCTTGAATGTGCTTTCAGTGTTATGTCCATGGAAATAGAGCCTGCACTTAAGTGGGGTTTTTTGGAATTAGATTGACTATTTCAAGATGAGTCACAAATTTCAAGGTGAGTTTGGTTGACAGCTACCAAACATGGTTGTTCCAGTTCGTTTATACAAAAACATGAATTTTTGCAGATGCTTACCTGAGAAAACAGGTGCACAGCACAGGCTCAAGGCTGTGCCTGGCACTGCTCCCATCTTCAGAGCTGTTTACTATGAAAACTCTCTCTGCATCATTCAGGACCCAATGAATAATTCAGCAGAGTTACATTACTCCACCAGTGCTGTTTTGTTTACTAGAATATCATCCTGTGGTTCAGCACCCATCTGACTTTAGGCATAAAGCCTGTGGAAAATGTAGAATTCCCAAAGGCTGGAGGGAATCCTTTCTGTGATGCAGGAGTCCTACAAACTCACAGAACCTCTGATTTTCTGCTTAAGAGAGAAAGACAACTGCCCTGAGAAATTCAGCATAAATTAATCCACACATACATCTTGTATCCTTTGCAGACTGGCAAAGTTCTCTTCTCTCACTGGCTTACTTGGAACTGAAAACAAAACACACTGGAACTTGGGGAGGTCTTCCAAAGAGCAGGTCAGGATATTCTGTTCCACTTACACACTTAGGGTAAGGTCTGTGAACTTCATTTCAAAATGCAAACAAAATAAGGATTGGTCTGTACCAAAAATTTTCCCAATGTCCTTCTCACACAGGTATTGCACTGGTAAGATACGTGGCTTGTAACATAAAATACATCAAGACTACCACAGAAATACTCTTTAAGGATGAGGAAGATTTCTCAAATACTTCTACCAGATCAGCTAGACAAGTGAAAATCTGAAATCTGTGATTATTAGGCTTGATAGTAACACTCCTCTGCCCATGAACTTACCTTTGACCTTTTCCATTAAAACAGTTCTCAGTAGTTCTCTATAAATGGTTAATGATAGGAGCTCCTGCAGAAAACTCTATTATTACTGAACTAATCTGGATTAAAAATGGGAAACATAGATTGGCAACTTTATTTATATCAATAGCAATACAAATAATTTAATTTCCTTTAGACCATCTGCAAAACTGATAAAAATCCAGAAAGACAATTCTGATTTTCAGTCACTTCTCTTCAGAAAGAGAAAAAAAATCTGTTTGAACTTGAGTAGCAAGTGCCATTTTATGCAAAAAGAAGCAAAAGTTACTCTGGCTCACTCACACCTCCTAGTAACTGAGTTATACCAGAGGCTTTCTGTGGCTCCTGTGCCCTCTAGCTTCTAGAAGATGAATTTACCAATCACTCCCTTAACTTGAGCAGGTTTATAGAGTTTTCATTTCTATGCAGTCACTAAAAACTTGCTAAAGCAGAAAGTGTTGTCTTTCCCTCTCTTCCTTCCAGACATAACTTTAACCTGAGACTGAAATGAAGACATGGAAATATTAGTCTAGATTTTTGTTTACCTTATACTTCATACTTCTGTGGTGATATAAATGGGCTTTATAGGTACACATTATATTAATAGCAATTTAGAGTCCTCTGTGAGGGCTACAAAGAAGATTCACAGAATTCACAGAATTCACAGAATCACAAGGTTGGAAGACCTTCAAGATCATCAAATCCAACCCAGCCCTAACACCTCAACTAAACCCTGGCACTGAGTGCCTCATCCAGTCTTTTTTTAAACATATACAGGGATGGTGACTCCAGCACCTCCCCAGGCAGACCATTCCAGAACTTTAGCACCTTTTCTGTGAAAAACTTTTTCCTAATATCCAACCTACATTTCCCTTGATGCAGCTTAAAACTCACCAGATTCAGCTCACCAGAGAAATACCAACCAAACTGGAAATAGCAATATTGAGAAAAAAGTGACTTGTGAGACATAAGGGATACTAAATCAGGTCATTATATGGAATACAGCAAAATGCCTGATGCACAAGTGGCAGGCTGGAGGCTGTACTTTGCGATACCCAGCAGGTTTCGGGTTGAATTTCTGATACGAGAGCAACACCTGGCTGGGGAGGGGAATTGGCCGTAAGAAAAGATAATCCTGGTGTCCACAGCTAGTGAACCCACAACAACCTGATGGAAAAAGCAGTTTTCTTGGAGTTTAGGAGGCTGATGGAGCATGATCAGCTTAAAGCTGGCTGGCTGTGAGAGACAGCCCAAGTTAATTTTATCTTGACATATCATCAAAAGCACCTGAACTAGAAGTGTTCTTCACCTGTCAGATTACAGGTCCCTGTAAGAGTAGAGGCTTGACCTCCAGTCCTACCTGCCACATCACCGAGTGGCACCAGTGGCAGCCCATGAAGTGCAGCTTCTGCAAATCTAACAAGTGATAACAAACAGGCAATGAAATTTTTGTTGAGGAGAAAGTCGCTGGAATAACAGAATAGGGACACAAATCCTACCAAAAACTTCAGTCACAAAGGTACTTCATTAAGTTAAATACTAAATGTATGTGGTTTCAAAACACACAGTTACAAATCCAGTGCTCTGCCACTGTCTATTAGGAAAAGGTGCAATAAAGACATTTTGTTTCTTCTGAGAACCTAAGCCATGAAGAAGAAGCAAAGGGCATCTTCACATAATGCAAACAAACCTTTGGTCCACTGAAGTGTGCAACCTTACTAAGACTAAGTTTAAACTAGAGATAGCCAAAGCAGAAAGTTTATGGAAAAAAATCTTTGAGCTCACTTTCAATGTACATAAAGTACTTCAAATGGCTTGGCTTCTCATCTGCTTATCTGTAAGCCTTTTAAACAAAAACTATGGCAGTTTTCATTTAAACTCTGCATTTCCAGTATTTGAAGGTCAGAATCATTTCCTTTTTCTATGTAATTCTCTACTACTATTGCATTAAGGACAACAATCAATATTCATTTTCATAACTAATTTAACTCTTAGATAGTATCTTTAATTACAGAATGATAAAGAAGGACTGCATTAACTAAGAGGGAAACCTTCTTTGGAAAATGTACACTCAAGAATGACCCTGGCAATACTCAAGAATGACCCTGGCAACACTGTCTTCTTCAAACTGTCTAGCAAGATTGACATGCTAAAAAGTTCCTCTAAGCTACTATGACTGTTCCATATATAAAATTTGCCTGTCCACATGGAATTCACTGAACTACAAGGAATTTCATCCTTCCCCTGATGCACTTTCCCGGAATTCATTTCCAGCAATAGCCCATTCCTACCCACTACAAATAACAACTTTGATATGGCTCCATATAAAATCATGGTCCTTTCACGAGCTAAAAATGGAATTATAAACTATTTATTCAACTATTTTAGGAACATATGCTAACTAGAATAATTGGCTCTTTCCACAACAAAAGACAGTGAGCACCTGTAACAGTCCTTCAAGCATGGCAGCAGAATGTGTCTGACACAATATATGGACACCCAAAGTGTTTGCAAAGCTACAAAAAAACTATAAAGGCTCCAAATAGCCACATGATTATGTTCCTTTAGTGTGCTGGGTTGACCCTGGCTAGACTCCAGGTGCCCACCAAATTCACTCTGTCACTCTCTACCCTCAGCTGCACATGGGAGGGAAAATATAATGAAAGGTTCATGGGACGAGATAAGAACAGGGAGAGATCACTCAGCACTCACTGGCACGGGCAAAGCAGACTAAACTTGTGGAAATCACTTTAATTTATTACAATCACATCACAGTTAAATAATAATAAGGAAAACCAACCTCCCCCCAGCTCTCTTCTTCCCAGGTGCAATTTTACTCCCAGTTTCTCTACCTTGTCCCCACTCCCAGCAGTGCAGGGTGCTGGGGAATGAGAGCTGTGGTCAGTCCATCACACGCTGCTTCTGCAGCTCCTTCCTCCTCCTGGGGAGGACTCCTCACACTCCCGCCCTGCTCCAGATTGGGGCCCTTCCCACAGGAGAAAGTCCTCCACCACCTTTCCCAGTGTGAGTCTTTCCCATGGCAGCACTTCATTAACTGCTCCAGCATTGATCCCATTCCACAGAGTGCAGTCCTTCAGGAGCAGGCTGCTCCAGCACAGATCCCTCATGGGGTCACAAGTCCTGCCAACAAACCTGTTCCAGCGTGAGCTCCTCTTTCCATGTCTCCAGAGGTCCTGCCAAGAGCCTGCTGTCTCCATCAGCCCTGGCAGAGGAGGAGGAGGAGGAGGAGGCACTCTCCAGCATGCCCAGAGCCTGGGTCACACTGCTGGGGGAGGAGAGGAGCTAGTGACTGCAAACCTGGCTGTCCTGTCCCCCTTCTGTGCTCTGGGGGGATAGGTGGCCTCTCAGGGGGACACCTGGGGGGTCTGGCAGGCAGCTCCCATGCAAGGCTGCCTCAGCACCCACCACTGGTAATCACAGAAATTGTTCAGTGCTTAAAGCCCTCGAGCTTCACTCTCAGACTGCAAGGCAATTATTTGCTTTTGTGGAGCTGACACTGATAATTTACCTGGGATCACAGCTCAGCCCCAGCCAAAAGAGTAATTGGTGAAAATAAGAGCTGTGGTGAAGCCAAGAATAGAAAGAAAAGATAAATGTTGCAATGATCCTGATTACTCCATTGAATCAGAAATCTCACAGAGATTGGAAAGTTCACAGAGAAAGTGTGACAATGTTAGGTGTAATGTGAAAATGGGAATGATTTCCTTCCTGGGGTGGGGAGGGCCAGAAAAGAGAGGCGCTACACTCCTTGGACATTTTTTGCAGAACAGAAGAATTTTAGAAGCCAAGAGGAGCATCCAAAGTGGAGAATAGGGAAAGGATGTGGTGCCTTTTAGAACAGTAAAGAGACAGCAAAGGTGTGCACCATGCTGGGCCCTTTGAGCTGCCAGGGCAGCCTTCAGCTGCCTGCCACAGGCAGTGATTGTGACCAGTTTGGATCCAAGCTGCCAGTGCTCAACCTGGGTGAAGGCAGGCTTGAAGCACCCAGTTTATCTCTAATAAGTATTCACCTGTTCTGAGACAGTTCAGTCTAGGAAAATGCACAGATCCGAACTCTCCAGCATGTTTTAAACTCTTCACCTCTTAGAGATGTTCAATCTGCTAATTAGACATGACAATACTGGATTAGATAACCAATACCAAAATTTACTACTGCCTGATATAAGTTGCTTTTGGCAGTGTTCAGTGTCAGAAGCAATAACATTAGCTCTGCTCCTTTCTCACACTGCAGATAATGGAAGCTTTCAGGAAGATGAATTAAATTTCACTAACAGAAGGAGAAAAAAAATTGCCACAGTGGAAGTCCACTTGGGTTATTTCAAAATGATGCTCTATCAGTGTGGGCAGCAATGTCCTGGTGAGTGATCCTGAATCAAAAACTGAGTCAGCTCTAGGAGCAGATCACCACCTGTTCCCTTTCTCAGAAATTTCTTCTGGTTTTGCCTTTGCTTGCAAAGTACTCTCCCAAGACTTCATTTGCACTCAGATTAAAAAAAAAAAACCTTAGCAGTTAAAGGAAACACACACAGACATCTAAAAATATTAGAACCAAACTACAGTCAGGCTGATATTGCCTCATAAACAAGAACATAGACACTTGTGCATGAATACTGAATGCTAAGTAACTTGGGTTTGGTGCCACTCACATATATTGCACCAAATTTACACTTTCCACCAGCTCCAAGTATTCTTAGAATGGCAATGTATTAAAATGGAAAGAAAAGAACACTAGAAACAACACTTTTCCTTTTTAAATGCTAATTCCAAAATAGATTATCTCCTGGAGTAGAAGTTTGGGGTTTACTTGAGAGCTGACAATTTTGGGTAATATTACCCAGAACAGTACATTCTAAAAATGGAAGCAATTTCTTCCACTTGTTCACAGTCAGTCAAAGCCATTGACAACCTTCTAGCAGCTTTGCAATTCCTTCTACCATGTTTACTGCCCTAAAACTACCAAATTTTTACTTAAAATATTACTGCTTACAACTCTGCTTTTCTCTAGTTTCAATAACAACCTGCTTCTTCTAAAGCTCTGAGCATCTCAGTTTTGTGGTGAAGGGTTTCTATCCCTTCACATCATGGAAAAGTTTTTTTGTATTCCCCTTTGCTTCCTTAGTGCTCAACCTTCTTTCCTTTACAGGGATATGTACTGCTAAGTGTATTGCATTGATGTGCAGACAGAGATTCTAAGGAGAAATGAGACAGAAGATAGAACAGGAATAGATCTTGAGGTGGGAAAGTAGCTAGTTCTTCCTAAGGAAAAAGAAAACAACAATCAGCACAAGCACCATGTATCAAAACTTTCACCCAAACTTCCTATACCCAGGACAAGGTAAAACCCAGCACCAAGGCTACTTGAATGTTTTATGTGTCAGGTTTGTGCTGTGGTGTGCAATGTTGGTCTGGGGAAATCCCTTGCATAACTTTGTTACACTGTAAAGTGGGACTAATAGTTTTTAGATTAGATGGACACTACAGCTGACATTCAATTATGCAGAGCCTCAGGTGTCTCTCAGCAGAGAATGGCTGTAAATGGGAAAAAATAAACTGCCTGACCATTTAGACTTCAAAGCCAGAACAGGCCTACGGGCATTGCCTAGCTTCTTACTGAATATGAATCACTAAAATACATGTATTCACCCCAATAATTGTACTTAGCATTCTATCTTGGAAAAGATTAAACTGATGAGTGCTGTATTAGGAAACAAAAGAAACATAGCTGCCACTGAGCCCAAAGGATTGGCAGTGACAGGGAAAGGTGTTGCTGAGGTTGCCAGGCAATCCCAGCATATGACCCCTACTTTGTGTAAAGAAAAAGGGGGAAAACACCTGAAACGTGGCAACAAACACTTACAGGCTCCAAAACTGGCAGTTTGGTCTAACACAAGCAGATCCTTGCACAAAGACAGTGCAGTGGTTCATCTCCTACAAGGCCTGCTTTGTACACTGACTTACGCGGGCTGCTGCTCCCCGAGGAGTGAACCCGCAGCCAGGAGCGAGCACGGACTGGAAGTCACTGGGTGGCCTCACTGTCCACACCGGGCTGGCCAAGCTCCTCTTTGTGACCCCTGCAGCAGAGACACAGAGACAGCATGAGAACCTTCACCTCTGCTTTGCACAGCAAGGTGGAGTCTCCCTCGCTGGAGATAATCCAGAACCCTCTGGAGGCAATCCTGTGCTGTGTGCTGGAGGATGACCCCGCTGGAGCAGGGAGGTGGCACCACATGATGCCCTGTGGCCTCTTCCCTCTCCCATTCTGGGATTCATCTGAATTGATGAAGCAGATTTTAGGGTCAGGCTGTAAAGCACGAAGCAAATCTAAACAAATATCTGACTCAGCTACTAAACTGAAACAGCAGCAGCTTTGAGAAGGAAGTTGGCAGCACCACTTAGAAGTCCATGGAATGGATCCAGCTACCCTCTTCTCCACTCACTCTAATTATTTATCCCTGATCCCTAAATAGACTCTGTCTCAGGATTGCTTCAAAGAAATGTACATTTTTGTAGCTGCTCTTTCTCTTCCTAATTCACTTTTTTGACTTTACACAAAAATCTACAGTGGATGTCAGGCTGCTTCATCTGAACTAGAGCCTGTATAAAAAGATTTCGTTTTAAACTACACGATAAAATTTGTCCCCATGTTTTGACTGGATGTACCTGTGGCTTCATCTTATTTTTCTGGCAGAAGTCTAAGTGGTGCCATTTGGTTCATTTGGGTTTTTTTAATATATATAAAAAGCAGTTATTCCTTCTGTTCTGAACTTTTGACCCAAACCCTAGTATTTATAGTTAATAAGGCTGGAGCAGATCAATGGACTAGCTGATCTGCAATGATGTTGGCTTAGTGCCACATATCTCCAGAAGCATGTCCAAATGAAAAATCAGTTTCTCAATCCAAGTGTATCTAAAATACTTTTTTTAATTTTGCGTAAATTCACAAATAATACAATACTGAAGTGATTTCTTTTTTTTTTAAACATACTGTACAATCAGGATAGTTAAGTGTTTTACATCAAGGCACAGCACACTGTATAATACACATATGCCTTGCCAGGCAGCAGTTTAGTATAATCCCCGAGATTTGGCAGTAGGGCCAGGATAAGTAGCATGGATCACATAAGCTGGAAGATAAATAAATAATAGATGCCGTCACATTTTATTTGAAATAGAGTTGCATATAAAAAGAATATACAATAATTTAACTTTAATAACTAGATTCTCTTTTACTATACATAACAGAAGTGTTTTCATTTGTATTAAATAAAACATTTTCAATAGTAGGATGAAAAATTAATCTTTTTGGTGGTCTTGGTTTATGAAGAAGAGTTGCTTCCATTAGAAATTAAAGTCGCGTTTTCAGTTTCATTGCAATCTGTAAGAAAGAACACCAGAGTTACTGATACATTGATAATGAAATGTTAGTGGTAAAACAAGCAAACAATTCCAAATCACAACAAACTGTTGTGTTTAGCTAATGCACTGTGAAGGTGGTTACCCAAGCAGAACATCCCCAAAAGCTCTTGTACACACATCTTTGTTCTATTTGTCACATCTTTTTTCTTTTCACAATCTTACTCCCCCTGTCTTCTCAGAGGTGACCACTGCAGGTCTGGTATTCCCCCCACACAACTCAAACACTGGTGATGCCCCAGGTTCTCTTTGGTGCCGTGCATTTACCGAGTCCATGTCACCATTCAGCTCCTTATATCTGGATGCTTCTTCTTCGCCTGCCGAAGGCCTTGGAGCCCACGTTGGTTGGGACAAAGTTGTTCTTGCCCACTGCCCCTGACCTGCTCAGGAAGTCTGCCAGGCGGTGGGTCACACAGGTGGCTGTGTTGCAGGCCCTCTTCTGTGCTGTTACACTGCTTTTCAGGAGGAAAAGCAAGAGTTAGTTCCTGCAGCACGAACCCTGCAGGCAGTGAGACATGACTATGACTAGCAAAGGCTCTGCTGCAGGATTAAAAGTAGGCTGGCTGTGCAGCAGGCATTTGCACCTTCTGTGCAGAGATTATAACTGCTAAAAGAAGCCTCTTCACGGTTTTCTTAATGTCAGGTTCACTTTATAAAAGCATCTGGACTGGAGAGACTAAATCCAGGCCAGATTCTCAGCCACACCTGGGCTACTGCCTGCCTCCAGCCAGGCATTATGGCCATGGTAAGGAGCTGAGGAGGTTCAGATCTGGAGAATTCAAACAATCCCCTCTTCCTCCAAAAGCTCACATTTGTATTTTGCTTGAGGTGTTCCTGAAAGGCAGTAGCCAACACAGATTTTTCACTTCTCACTCCAACACCTGTGCTCCCTAACAGCCAGAAAACACATGGAATTGCAGGATTACTACAGGAGCTCTGTCAGTGGCTCTGACCAGCTGCCTTCAGAGCTGAACCACACAAAGACACTGCTTCCAGGTGCTTAGTAGGAATAGGAGAACCTCTCCTTCCTCCAGACCTTTGTCTCTACAGAACTCCACCATGGGGCAGTTCAGACTGTGACAGTATTTGTCCTCTGCTCACAATTCAGCCAACAGCCAAGAGTTGTGCTAGATGGGGAACTTCAAGGAACATGCATTCACATAATCCTTGCTTGAAGAATTTCCTACTAAAGCAATGAGTTTTTCTTGCAGTAGGAGGGATTTTTCTCAGCCAAGCATCACAAGGTAGTTTATTAATTTTAACAATTAAGAGTTGTTTTCACAATCAATGCCAAGTTTTTGAAAGAGGCCTCTAATTAGAAGATAGATGTAGTGCTGCAACAGAACTGTAAAGAAATATGGGTTTGGCTCTTAATGCAAGACAGCTTAAGGTAGGTGAATTGTAAATCTACACAAATATTTTAAAGGTACATAAGTTTTAAATATAGGGCAAAGACCTATTGTAAAATAAGAAAAGACCACAAAATTCTTACCTGGACATGTTCAGTACCCAGTTTTAAACAGCATTACATTTCTAGTTTGTTAGAATGAATATGTATGAGCCTTCCTGATTTCTTTGCTTCTCAGGGTCCCTACCAATGGGATTGCATGCATGCCTGATTACAGCAGTACATATCAATTTATATGTAGAACTTTGACTTCTAAGCTCTCTTTGAACTTTTCTAGAAGTTACTAGCATTGCCTCTCTTGAACATTAAGACAAGTTGCAAAATTTTTCTAACCTCATCTAGAAATCTCACATTGTAAAACAAAATGTTAAACCAAGCAGATCTAACCCTTATAGAAAAATAGGTTTATTGAACAAGTGCATGGGTAAGCACAAAAGAAATAATCTACTTGTACATTTAGCAGCCAGAAATTAAGAACCTTTTTTAGATTTTTTTTTTAATCAATGTCTAAGAAAATCATTTGGAATGTCAAGGCAGTGCTGATCATTTTTATTTATTTTTTTCCCCTAGTTTGGTATGCATGTTATATTCTTGGTCTTCCTAACATTAGGTCCATCTCAAACATTCTCTGTCGAAAACAGAATCAAAAGAACACAGCAAAGTTAGCAATCAAAGTTATATCCACATGCATCAGGTTAAAAAAGGGAAAGGGGGAGAAACAAGCATGTCTAGTTGTTTCCTAGGGGTTCCCCATAGTTTGCATAACGTTCATGTTCCAGGTCACTCAGCACATTCCGTTTCTTGCCAGGAGTTCCAGCCCCGACGTCAGTGCGAGGGTAAGTTTGCAATTTGTGCAATTCTTGAGACAGTTTGCCCAGCACACAAGTACTCAGACTGGCACAGCGTTTGGAAATGGGTTTATCCAGGCTGCAGGGGGGAAAAAAATAAAAACATGCCCAAAGGAAGAGTAATCTCAAGCGTGCACATTCATGCATTTCTTCCCTGCATGAAAGATCTACCGTTAGGAAACTTAAAAATTCATTCAAAATAAATCCAAACCCTCCACATCACATTCCATGCAAGGCAAGTCCATACAAAAGCAGTCAGAAGGAAAACACCATTTGTTAATGAATCCAATTTCGTTGACAAGCAAGTCCATTAGCCTTTTGGATGCTCATACAGTCAGAGGTCAGGAAGTTGAACTTCCCCCATATCCCGCATGCTGTTCAGTGTCTCATCCATCCCCATGCATTGCAATGCAAATCCTGTTAGGATAATGCAAATGCTCCTGCATGCCTTTGGTCCCAGGGAGAGTGGTGCTTCGTGCATCAGGAGGAACACATCCCTCCTGCCAGGGACTTTCCATGCCTTACAAGAGCATGCACTTGCACGACAGAGAATCCAAGAGTGACTGAGTAATGCCCTAACACTCCCACTGGGAAGACATACCTTTTGCTGCCATATTTTAACACAACCTACTCATTCAAGCTCAAATCGCCCTCCACTTTCAGAAGTAAGAGACAGATAGAGGCAGGTTAACTAGGTGGAAGCCATTCTCTTGACACCAACACTAGGATGTCTCTGCAGTATCACCCTTTACCAGTTAGACATAACCCCGAGAAAACAAAAAATGATCTTGACCTGCAGAGGGTCTGCCCAAATGGCTTTTGCTAAATATCAAACATATAACACTCCCACATTGCTTTTCTGCTGCCCAGGACTGCAGTCCTTACCTGTTCCCCTCGGAGGCTTGCTCCAGCTCTTCTGCTGTCATCTGTATGAACTCTTTCACCAGGGCATTTAATAACCTGCGAGCTTCGTAATCACTGAGAGTCACTCGATCCGTTATGGACTCCAAGCCAGGTCTAGGCAGAGGCAAGGGAAACAGGGTGAGTAAACCCCAGAGTGCTGCAGAGAGAGGGGTTTGGCAGGCTGTGTGTCATTGACAGTGCCTTTCAGGGTGCGAACGTGCAAACCCCGATGCGCTCTCCTCACGCGCAGCCTTGGGCGGTTTAAAGATGGAATCAAAACGCCCCAGCACAAAAAGCAGCCGCCTTTCTCCTTCACCGTGGTCTGTTTCCCTCCTGAACCTCTCAAGAATATTAAGCATTTTCATACCATTCAGACAGAGCACTCAGCAACAGGACCAGCTTCTTACCTGACTGGGGCTGCCTGGAAGCTGTCCATCTGGCACACAACCAAGGCATAAACAGCAAGGAAAGATGAAATCTTCAGCATAACCATGATTTCCTCTCTACAACAAAGAGGTACATCAAGTAATGGCTGTTTTCCAATCCTCTCAATCCTGCAAGTTCCACTAAAGAGGTCATTGCTTCCCAGCCACAAGTAGCACAAATATGAAACGCTTTATATTTTAAATTCACCTTTTTGTTTATTGTGATTATTGCTATTGTGCTTTAGTTTCGCAAAATTTTATTATAGCTTGGCTCTATTACAGGGCATAAAAATGTGATTTTTAAGATCTGCAGCTATTTGCATTCAACTCAAAGCAGTTTTCCTCAAACTGGCAGATAATACGTTCCTCTAACTACTGCACACAATGTCACAGACTGTGTCTGACATGGACAGATACAAATCACAAAGAAAAACCTTAAGTGTTTAACATTTTTGAGAACCAAGTGCCCTTGTTAGCACTTCACCTGAAGCTGCTTGCTTCTTGCCAGCCAGCACACTAACACCCCAGTTCAGATTACACTAAGAATTAAGTAGTTTAATTTCAATAAATACTTCTACTCTGAAACCAGAGAAGAGGTTAAGTCAAAAATCAGTCATAAGCACAAAATCTGTAAAAATATCTATTACTTAAGATTTGAGATACACCTCTCTCACAACATCAGTGTCTTGCACTCCAAGGAGCACATCACAACCACCACATCATCCTCATTTTTGCCAGCTCCCAGCACTCGACAGGAACCATGACCCCGCTTCCAAAGGATGCCCCTCTTCCCCGCGGCTCTCCGGCCGTGACCTTTACCGCAGCACTTCGTCCTGGCCGGGCACGTCACATCGCACCGGCGCGGCGAGGAAGCGACCGAGCGGGGAAGGACTGTCCCCCCACCTTGGCTCTCGCTGCCCCGCGTACACGAGCCCACGAACGGCGGTACCAAAGCCCCGCGCCCCAGCAGAGACGCGGGGCTGCCGCGACCCGCCCCGCGCAGGGAGCCGCGGCCGGCGCTTACCGGCGTGCGGAGCGCGGGGGGAGAAGCAGGAGCAGGAGCAGGAGCGGGCGCGGTGCCGGTGCCGGTGCCGGTGTCGCCGCCGATCCGCGGTGTCACGCACTGCCCGCCGCCCCCTTTATACCTGCCGCCGCCGCCGCCTGCGTGGGCGCCCGCG